>JAQGAA010002798.1:0-11960 GCA_034696425.1 Isotoma viridis
ATACTTGAATATTAAAGATTTGTACAATTATCATGAAAAGTTTGTGCTAACGAGTTGTTTTTATGACATAAAATAAAAGTCTTAGCTCGCCACACACTTGCAAAATAGATCGTCGCTTTTTAACTTAAAACATTGACCAAAAACTTTTTTTCTTATGAGTTTTTAATTTTATTTCTATTTTGCATTTTTGCTGAAGCACTGTAAATTGCGGCCAATATTATTTTATTCGTTAAACAATTATAATCATTATAAAATACTTTTTTTTAAATTCAGGTACTTTACAATGATTAAGACCAAACTGAAATCAGAACTAATAAAATTCGCTAATTGTGATTACTATTTGTAATTGTTTTCTGTTGCATTTACAATAGAATCTTATCATCTTATTCATTAACGAAAAGTCTTACATTATATGTGACGACGAGCAATTAATTTTATTTGGGTATTTGCTCAGATTTATGATACCGCTGGATGCGCAATGGGAGTAAAATTGACGTGTCCCTCAAAATCGATGCTTATCTCCATATTTTACTTCTTTGATAATAAACACACCAGCACAGTAGTTGCTGTTATATTATCCAATTACAAAATAAGATAAGAGAACACTCTTACCCAGATGTAATGCTTGAATTTTTTATGTTATGTTGAAAGTGCTGTGTAGTATTTATTTTTCTACCTTTTGTTAACCTTTAAGGATTAAACGATAAATAGCTTTTGTATCTTTCATTTGTTCAATTTTAAATCTCATTTTTAACACTCCTAGTGATTTCCCTTAAAAACTTAAATATCTTTTAAATGACGATATTCCACAGTTTTTGAAAAAATGTTTATTAAAATTGGTGCACCAGATTGGAATGTTTCCGATATATTTTTCCAACTACAAGAAACATCCTTATTAGGCGGTGATGAAATATCATACGGAGACAATGTTCAAGAAATTCCTTGGTATCGATTAAACTCGACATTTGAAGAACCTCAACCTCTTAGTGAAGTCCAAGTTGCAATTTTGTTCTCAGTATTAACTTTCTTTTGTCTTGCTACAATATTCGGAAACGTGTTGGTCATAGTCTCAGTAATTCGTCAACATTATTTACACTCGCCTACAAATTATTTCATAGTGTCTTTAGCATGTGCAGATTTTCTATTAGGAACAGTGGTAATGCCTTTCCAAGCTATTTTCGAACTCTTAGGAAAAAAGTGGATTTTTGGTGAAATTTGGTGTGACATCTGGAGAGCTTTGGATGTTCTTTTGGCTACAGCGTCTATACTTAATTTGTGCGTCATTTCTTTAGATCGCTATTGGGCCATTTCAGAACCCTTTTCATATCCGAGTAAAATGACCTCGAAGACTTCTGCATTGCTTATTGTTGGAGTTTGGATTTGTTCCACTGTAATCTCACTTCCGGCAATTTTTTGGTGGAGAGCTACAAGAAAAGCTCCGTTCCCTGAGGGACAGTGTTTATTCACGGATGACGTTGTTTACTTAGTAGCGTCATCATGTGTATCGTTTTATATCCCTTTAGTTGTGATGTTGTTTACTTACTTGAAGATTTATCGCGCTGCTGTAAGACAAACGAGAAGTATTAGACTTGGGGGTAAACTTTTGTTTGATAAGGATCAAGAGGTTACGCTAAGAATGCATCGAGGTGGACGTCTTGGTATTGGTAGTAGTATTGGAGATTCTCGGGCTAGTTTTTGTGGAAGGTTACCAGGGCTTGATGAAAAACAGAGATTGTCATCTAGTACGTCAATAATGGAGGTGCAACGGAATAGGAATTTTTCTGAACCGAATGCAGCAGCAGCGTCTCTTTTTAACGCGATGGCTACTGCGGTTGGTCCGACGAAAGTGACTTTCAAACCTTCTTCTAGAGGCTCAATTATTAAAAGAAAGATTTCAAAGTTTTCTAAAGAGAAGAAAGCTGCTAAGACTTTGGCTATTGTGTTGGGAGTGTTTATTTTGTGTTGGTTACCGTTTTTTGTTATTAATTTAGTCGCTGGGTTGTGTCCTACTTGGAGGTTGCAGGAGAGGGTTATATTTGATGTTGTTACGTGGTTGGGTTGGGTTAACTCGGGGATGAACCCTATTATTTATGCTGCTTGGAATCGGGATTTTCGAAGGTAAGTTTCAGTTTGTAAATCATTTACTAATTTATAATGCTTGTTTTATGGTGGTTTAAGTTGATGTTAAGAAGTTTGATTCGAGAGATTATCTTACCTCGAAGTATTAGAAGAATTCTAAGGAAACGTTTTTAGCATAATTGGTACATCAAAATCCAGATAGGACTGGTTTTATTCTTTAAATTGGATTTTGTTTAATAAGATGTAAAACCTTGAACATTACAAGTCAAAAACATAGCGTTTTATTATGATTCTAGATTTTCAGCTAAAAGAGGCTTTTATTATAATAACTTTTAAATTTCATAAAGTTGGATAGAAATGCAAATGTCGACTTGCAAGATGTTTGTCTTTGCTATTTGTGTGAGTAGCATTTCAATTAAAAATAAATATCTCCATTGACTAGCAAATTTACTTTGAGCTAACGTTTGAAAAACATTTTATAATATATTTTTGTAATCATTCACAAAGGGTGATTTCAGGCCATTTCAGATTTCTGTAGTCAAATTATCCTTCGTAACGTTTAGATTTACATGTATTTATTTCCATGATTCATTTCTTTGTTTTATGAATTCATGATTCACGAAGCAAAAATTTGTTGAATTTGGATTCTTCCAGTTTCTGTTTGTTAATAATGGTGAGATAATCTCAGATAAAGTATCTCACTTCCATTAACTGCGGTGTAATAATTATTATATTTATTGCATATGTGAAAGCAAAACCTTGGTATGGGAAAGTCCCATTGTTATTTTGTTATATTGACATTGACAATTTGACATGTTGAAAAATGAAACAGAACCAGAATAATTTTAACCAAGAAATTTTTTTATGAATTTCAGAGCATTTGTAACAATTTTATGCTGCTCACCCTGCTGCAAGATCCAAGTTCCAATACCAAGATTCATCAATCGATTTAGATGATAAATACAAAATCTCATTACTACCAAAAATTATCAAAATTTAATTTCTTTTTATTGTTCGATATTCCACGAGAATGACTTTAACTTGAGATGACAGAGAGCGAGCAGAATGCACTAGCATCAGCAGTGTTACAAAATGTTAAGCTCCTTTCCTCACGAAACCCTTTAAAGTGCTGAATACTTAAGTCATCAGTGGTATAGACAGAAAAGTCAAGAATTACAAGAACACGGTTGCATTTGCATTACAGAGCAATTATGAGAACAAGGGTAAGGATTAGTTCCGGAAATATTTAATTCATATCTCGTCCTTATAGTAAACTTCCGTCTATCCATTTTCATATTTCTATTAGACGAAGCTTATATTGAACAATAACATTGTCCTGCAATTATAAATTTATGACACATTTTTTGTCTAATTTCGTTTTTTTTTAAATTTATTACAAAGTAGTTTGCAGTCTAGGACAATTATAGTGCAATAAACTAAACTCCAGAACCCCGGCGAACTTCAGTGGATGCATTTTGAAAATCATCATTGTCGGAAGGTGTATCTTCACTTTTTGTAGATCGGAGCGAGAGCGAACGACTAGTATTTTTTACTGATGCGGTCAAGGCATTTCCATATTCGTTGATTTTTATTGGAGGTAATTCACTGAAATATATTAAATGTTTTTACTTAAAATTTAATATCCTTATGTTTGTTTTTCTATTGCAGATACAGGTTTGAATTTACCTTATACTAACAGATCCACTGTGCAAATCGTTTTCCTTCTTTTGTTCTGGTTCAGCTACTTGAGCTTCTTCCTCAGATTCGGGAACGGTGAGTGTAACTGGTGGAACGTAATGAGTTGGAAAGCAAGCGATGTCTCCAGTTCCTGCTAGTGAAGCTATTGACCCGAAGGGCTCATCACTCCGTGAGGTCACAGCTAGACTTCTTGGGTCTAATGGGCCTACGGTCTTGCTGTTAGGAAAGAATGGAAATTAATTTTTATCCCAATTAACTTGTGTGGATTGAGATTGAATTTGAAGTGAATAATAAATACTGGAATTCTTATTCCTACCTGAACATGTTTGGCATACCAAACATAGGGATAGGGAGACTTGGCCGTAATGTGAGAGCAGGGAGATTAAATTCGTCATCTGTAGAGCCTTGAGAGGGAAAGTTGCGTTTGCTTTCTTTGGTTGGGCTTGAAAGTTCTATCTCTTGAAATTCATTAGGATCCGGTTTCGGTGAGTTTGGGGTTTTTGGCGTCCTTGGGGAATCGGACATAAAGAATCCTACTGGGACAGCCTAAAATAAAATAAAACGCTTTAAGTTAGACGAATAGCCATTGTTTAGAAAATCATGAATCAAAACTGAGCATGAGAGATTATAGTTGAGGGATTGTCCACTAATAACATGACAAGATTTTGTTGAAATTCATGCAGTTCTTTTAAGTTATAATAATTCTGTTACAAGCCAATAAAATTGTGACATTAGTACAGAACTGTGAATATGACCAAAATCTTCAGACAATTCATTTTAAGTTGCTCCAGAGGCCAGCCCGACCCATAGCTGGAAAATAATTTTAATGCCCACCATACATTTACTAGTAACCTTAAAACATTAGCCAAGGTTTCAGTAGACTTGCCTTTTTATACTATCTATAGGCAACCTTACACCTCTAACGTAGAAAGAATCAAGTCCGAAGTTTAGGAAGTCAAACTCATAAAAGTAGTCTAGCTATAAAACAGTAATTTGATCAAATTAACCTAAACCTTATACCTGAGCAATAGTAGCCAGAGTTGACCTCCTTGTGTTACTAAAAGAATTTCCAAAGAACGACCCACGTCTACTTCTACCTGTTGAATCCCCACATTGAGACCGCACATCATCTATGTTAGCAAAATTGGAGAAAAATTCCGAGTGAAAATCCGGACTTCGGGAGTTAGACGGAGATTCCACTGAGAAACGACTCAAAGCTGCTCTTTGTCTTCTGGCTTCTTTAGTTAATTTGTATCCCAACAAGGCCAAACCAATTCCTAGAAGGACAAGACCGGATCCCACTATAACGAATAAAGGTCCTGCAATTTTCTCTTCTTCTGGTGAAGCTGCTTCAGTCTTCTATACATATGGGTACAAAATTATAGGGTGGAGACAAGGACATTTCTTAACTGAGTTTTGACTTGCATTATTATTATGAAAACCCATTTCGGATTTCTTGAGCTATGTTTAACCTAAAATACTTTGCGCGAGGGAAGTGAAGGTTATTTTTGAGTAATTAATGACTTTTTTGTCATGTACTATAGGGTCTACACCTTATAGCCGTTTTAATCATTCCACCGGCATATGGCGGTTTATGAGCATATTGTAAGAAATTAAAAAGCCGGATAGGAATGTAACAGTGAAATGGCAATGTAAATGTAACAGTTTTCCTTAAAAGGGATTCCAATTAAGATAAATCTATGAAATCATTATGGCCATAAATAACATGTGATGTAATCTAAAATTCTTTGTCATTGCCATTGTGTTTTTCATACTACCTGCAAAAAAATGTTCTTGTATTTTTTGAAGCTAGAGCAATAAAATTGATCTGTAATACAACAGACTTAAAGGTCATAGGCCACCATAATGTGATTGGCATAGATAATAAATTGATGGCAAAGAATAAACCCGGTTAAAAAAGGTAATACAAACTACTATACGTATTGGTTTTGTCATTAAACTTTTATTTGGAATTGTGTCATATACGTAGGTCTAAAGTGACCCAGTTTACTTAAATAGCATACATGCCCTCAAATCCATTCCTATTTGTCCCATCCATGAAATTTTAATTTTACTTTTACATTGAATTTGTTCAACTAGCACATATTCCATGTGTAAACCACCCAAAGCAAACATTAAACTTACCTGAGAATTTCTGTATTGTGAATTAAGTTCTACGGACGGAACTTCCGGGGGCTTATAAGCCAACGCTGTAAGAATAGCCCCAGCTAGTAAAAAACAGAATCCAAAAACTAAAAGAATAAGATGACAATTGGCTGCCAATGTAAGTCTTCCTATTCGAAGGCCCCCTTCGTCCTTTTCTACTTTCACTCGAAACGGGAGGCATTGTCCACATCCACAGTTTATACGAGTGGCATATGGAAGCCCACCACCTGACAATTTATTAATTATTCAGTATCAATAAATCCTTCAGAGTTCCATTAACCTCCAGCTGAATGTGTGTTTAATGATTTCTCTTTTTAAAAGACATTTTCGGCTAATGGGGTTTACTAGACCCAAATAAATTGAGTATTGCTATTTTTACTCCTGGGTTTGAATATTACATAGCTATGCAGACCCAATTCGACACAATACAAAATAATCGTTGACACATTATAAGTCATTAGTAAATTGAAAATGACAAGTCGGAATTTAAAGCTAAATTGCGTTGTTTAGCATTTCTCTATCTAAAGAAAAGAAAGATATAATCTCGAATGTAAGAAGCTATATGGTTTTGTTGTTGATAAGAATACTTAATGAAGACACTAGAACCAAGACGAAGGTGAAATACCAAAAATGCGTTGTTACAACCATTTCCTTTTGAATTATTTAGCAGTTTTGTGTTGTTTTCTTGTGTGTTTGTATTTTACTTTAAAATAGGATAAAAAACATATTAGGTAACAAAAACCAACAGTGCATATAGCAGGTGTGTAGGTATTTCATAATACTATGAAAGTGAGTTTATTTGACAACGTTTTACGTAAAGGACAATAAGTAAACTTTGTGTTTTCTAGAGTTTGTCATGTCTCTCCTTCACCTTTATCAATTATTGAATTACTATTGGGATAAGGGAATTTATGAATGTACGTCAGGCTCTATCTACTATATACTTTCTTGGGTGACAGATGGTCACATGGGTTTTATTGTACTTGAGTTAACAAAGGGTTCTCCAGACGTTATAGTTTAGCTAATATATCATCTCTGGATATGAATTATTCTATTCTTTATATAGGACAGTAGGTAACAACAACAACTACGTGGCATTTGAAATATCTATTTTTAGTGGTTTAAATCCTAAGCAATTTCTTAGCAATAATATGGTATCCAATCTTTTGCAAAAGTTATTACATTTTTTGAAACTACCGTAATACTCGAATTAGAATCCCCCCCGAAATAGAATCCCCCCCTAAATATTACCCCATGTCTAGAGTGTGTTTAAAACATTAAATTCCCCCCCGGAATAAATCCCCTCTCCCAATATGTGCGTCTCCTTGTATGGGATAGTTTTAGGTGTCACATAAGTGATCAGACAAAAAGGGTCTGCAAAAAGTATAACATAGACATGGCAGTTGTACCAGGGTGTACAACGAAGTATGTACAACCTGCGGATGTTGGTTGGAACAAGGTATTTAAGCAAAAATTTAAACACCTTACACGGAGTGGCTTATCAATGGGGAAATTGTTTAATAATTTTTTGTCTTTATAATATTTATTTCCCCCCGGAATAACTTCCCACCCCGGAACAGAGCGGCCACTTTCTGAAGGTTTGAAATATTACAGCCCCATGGGATTCTAATTCGAGTTTTACGGTAAGCAATTAATTAATTAATCTTTATTGTTAACCTTGTAAGTAGTGGCTTAGAGAGAGTGTAAACACAGGAAGTTTGACAAATATGTACTTCTTCGCAAAATTGTACATGGAAAATTTCCAATCGTTGTTTGTATGTTATTGTTAGTTAACGTGTCTAACTAGCCATCCGCGGGACCTCTGGTTGCATTTAACAAATAAATGCAATTACTACTATTACTGCAAGAAATTTAAAAAGTAAACTAACTACAATGTATTTTTTTCGCAATTAGTGACCAAGGATTTTTTTCGCAATTAGCGACCGAGAAATTTTTCGCGATTAGCGACCGAGGATTTTTTTGCGATAAGCGACAAAACAGTTTTGTGCGATTAGCGACAGGGACTTTATTCGCAAACAGAAACTGGTGTCAATTCGTTGATTTGATGTTTATCTGCTGTTTTATTTCAAATTTTATAAATTTAGTTCGAAGCCATGCAACGGGGTCAGCCATATTCCAGGATCTAAGTTAACAAATCACGCTTGGTCCTATGGTTTCAGTTATTGCAGCCATGTATTTTTAAGTTTAAGTGAAGCGCAATTCGCGCAGCGAACTGATTGTGGTGATTACAAAACGAAATCAGCTGATAGATAAGCATTAAATGAACAAATGGGTAATGCCATGCGGTTTATAACATTACTTGAAATCAAGATTTTTATTTGAAGAAAATATCTTCAGAAATTTGTATGCGCTTATCAAATTTGAAATTAGGATAACAATAAGCCTCAAATCGACAAATGTGTAATACCATAGTAAATATGAATTTCATAACATGAAACGATTTTTCGACAAAAAATCCCCTTTATTCATCACCTGCACTATATAGTTCCGACACCTTACATGCCGTAGTTTCCGACAAAACCTATATACAGCTCTCGCCGTCATGCCCTCCACACTCTCAAATTTTGCAAAACAAGTTATCAAAAGAATGATATTTTTTATATTAAGCATTGTCATTTTATAAAATCTGTGATTAATACGGTAGACTTAAATGAAGTGGTGTTTTTCAAACTAAAGAACTCACCTCTCCATTCAAAAGCATTTCTGTCAACTGAGAGCTTTAACCAATGTCCGTTTCTTGAATCCTTTCTGAGGTATTGCAAAAACCGACTTAGCATGAAGGATTTCCCTGATCTCATGGGCCCATTGATAGAGAAGAAGACAAATGGGTGGTTGCCAACTTTATAAAAAACTTCGTTGATTTTGTTGACTTCAATGAGTGCCCTACTGTTTGAGATATTCAAAATCGGAACCGACATTCCAGTCATTTTAATGTCTTGATGGCGACAAAAAACTGAGCAACTTTGGTTACAAACAATTTAAGAACTGTATTTAACTGTTTATTCAAATTATATATTTTGCGAAATTTAATAAGACAAACGAATTGTGTAATTGAATTGGGTATTTTATAAACTGCACAACAAGCGAGAGCTTAAGCAATTGTAACCAAAATTAACACAAACTACAAGTTAAAATTACAATGATAGTTAAAATGTTATCTGATTGGTAGAATAACGACGAGTAAATGATGCATGGCTGCTCGGTGCATTTTTATAGAAACAAAACACTGAAAAGTAAGCCAGCACAAGATAAACAGAAATAACGTCAGAAAATTATAATCAATTTAATACACAAAGTAAATATGCAAAATAAAGTTTATGTTATAACCTAAATTCTAAACTGAATGATAGAGTTAACAAAGCAAATAGTATTTGGGAAAATTGTCATATAACATAGATTTAAGATCCAAGCTTAGCACAACCCAATATTAAGTTAAATTTACATACCCTAGATTTGAATTAGAATAAATATTAATAAAAACTACTTTGACAAAACAACATAGAAGATAAGTAGATTTTATTCGGCACAACCAATTATAAATAAGAGTGTTGCCAGAGGATTTGTGTGGTTTGTGCATTTCCGTTTTAATTGCGGTTTCCAATATTTATGGGATTTATCGGATTCACTTTAAATGCAAAGTAAGGGAGTAAATAGTACAGAGTGAACCTATAAGTGACACTATGAAATGACCTACTACACTGGATTTGTGAAATTCAGTATTGCAGATGAAATTTTGCATGAGGGTTTCATACATTGAAACAAAATATGAAATTCGAAGTTAATTTTTATCTTTATACAATTTCACTGGCCTACTGATTTTTCAACTTTTTGTAAAAAGGGTAAAATATGTAAACAAAATATTTTCTGAGAAAAAGTGAAGTTGCACATATTATTAAGTTTAATAATTTAATTATTTATTATTCATAATTTTAATTGTTTTCAGCAACAAGCCTTAGAATAAAAATGTGTACATTAACAAAACAATTGCAACTTACCTAAATAAAATTATGTTGCCGACAAAAACAACTAAAAAAATTAAAAAGATAACTTTTAAAAGGATGGCAACTCTTTTAAGATGAATGACATTCCTTAACAAAATTGCCAAATGGCAATTTTTTGCATTTTAATACTTTATATTTTAAGGTACTTTAATGCTAGGTACAAAAAAATTAAAAACGAATTCAACAGAAACTATTACATAAAGAATAATATCGGATCTATGAGAATAATATAATCATCGGAATATACACTGAATATTGAAATAAAGAGGACTTCCAGCTTAAGTCAGGGAATGACACCCCGGAGTTGTTGGATCGGGATTTTTTTCGGTTATTGGGGTTACAATTGGGTTTTAGGTTTTTTTTTTATTTTTGGGTTGAAATGTATTTCAAGTTTTAGCAAATTAAATTTTGAAAAACTTCTTATACGTCAATCTTATACGTTTTTTTCATCAAAATACATCAGAATATGCATCTTTTCCTTCAAAAAAGTAGAAGATCATAGGCATAGGGTTTTACTTGACATAGAGTTTTGTTTCTTTGACTCTTAGTAAACACCCAATAACTCTAAGAAATCTGAGTTCTCAGGTTTTTACTTTTTCACGGTTTTTCGATCCCTGGCTTAAGTCAGTTAGACAGTTGGAGTTTTACCTAACTAGTTTTACTCATTGAACTGATTGTAATGTTCTGTGTTTACTGAGTTAACATTAGTTCAATATCTGTGTAAAACTAAACGAAAAATAATAATAATCAATGATAATGATAAGCAACGAGATGAAAGCAATTAAATTGGCTCTTCAAATGAAATAAACTGTGCACAAACCAAATACATAGTATAATAATCAATCAGTTAGATGTGCCAGCTACTACTGAAACTTATTGCAAAGTAAATTGTTTAATTTCTTTTTGGATGTAGCCACTTTAAAGAAAACAGATTTTCAGGCGTTAGGCGTCATTTATGTGCGATTTTTTACCGACCTACATTTATATAAAACAGGATGTTATTGTTTGTCAACGGTCGAAATCGTATATGCAAATGTTCAATTTTTATCGCATATTCCTGGAATCAGTTGTCAGCCAAAAGATTCGTCAAAAGAGTCATGTTGATATTCATTCGCTTATCTAGTTTAATAACGTGCATTATAAGAATCAGTGTATTATGGTTTACACCGTTACATTGCATTTCAAGGAAAAACAACAATCCTACGTGGAGGTAAATAGAAATACTGATTTTTTTATCGATTAAACTAAAATAAATACAAAACAGCAGTTACATTACAGCAAAGGAAACCCACCCAAGAAATTTCTTGCAATAATCCCATTTGGATTTGCTTGTACCTGCTAAGATTTATTTATCTTGGGTCGTTTAATCAAATAGTATTATTATTTTTTATTCCAATTCGAGTCCAGGGTATGTAAATTTAACATAATCATAGAAGATAAGAAGATTTTATGTGACAATTTACTACAATGTACTTTTTTCTTTCTATTATCTTTCATTTAGGGTTGAATTTAAGTTATAAGACTCATTTTATTTTGCTGCCTTACTGTCGTGTTCAAATAAGCTCACTTACTTTATCTTGTTTCCTGTTTACTTTTAGGTGTCTAGTCCTTATAAATGAAGAAAGAGCAGACGTGGATCATTACAATTCGTTGTTATCCCTTACTCGCCGTTATTCTACCAATAAGCTTACCTTTAACTTTCTTTGTAGTTTTTACTTTTTATAGTTTCAATTATTATTCGGTTTATAAAACATCCACTTTATTAACTAAATTTGTTTTCTCTTTTCACTTTCGTAAAAATAGAAAATTAAAGTTAAGCGTTACAGTTCTTAAATATTTCAAACTAAATTTAAAATAATTTTGTGAGTTTCCTTGCTGCAATTCGGAAACTAAAATGACTGTAATGTCAGTTCCGATTTTGAATATCTCACAAACTAAGACGCTTATTGATGTCTACAAAATCAAAAACGTTTTTGAGAAAGTTGGCAACCATCC
>JAQGAA010002799.1:0-11959 GCA_034696425.1 Isotoma viridis
CCCTGGCACCCCATAGTATTCTTTATGGCTTTGAAATGTCCGTACATAACTTCCGGAAGCTTTTTCTGACTTTTGAATCAACTTGAGGTTGAATGCAGACAATGCAAAGAGTGGAAACGCTCATACATTGGATTTAGATAAAAATACACTGATTAAACATTTGGAAATTGAGCAAATAACCAGATTGGAAAGTCTTATTACCTAATCTGTCTAAGAGGTCAAAACTTCAAGTAACTTATGAACGTCTTTTATGTTCTTATTGTCAGATAGGACGACTTTCCTTCTGCATCCATCCTAAACTCCCTTAAAACTGAATGAGAATGCAATGCATCTCTCTCTCTGCTCTCTCTCTCTCGTTCTGGCTATAAGGCTCATTTGTTTAGTCACTCGGTCCATTTGTATCCCATCCTATTCTGAGTCAGTGGTGGTGGTCGGAATGGATCATTTATTTCCATCCGAGATAGCATCAAGGTGTGTTGTGTTTTATTACCAGGAGATACACAACCATTGTACTTTATGTTTAGTAGTCTTGTATACCCTGTTGAGCGTTGAGCTGGAAAGACTTATCTGTCACATGATAAGATTAAGATAAGCTGGAACCAGCAGGTGTGTCATGTGATCTCATCCCCATCCTTCACGCTATTTTTCCCCTTTTCAACTGACAACTTGAAATAGTAACGTTTTAAATTGCTAAATGGTAAAGTATATACAGGGGCAGGGTTCATCTATTCGAGTTTA
Source organism: Isotoma viridis (assembly GCA_034696425.1). Taxonomy (NCBI): domain Eukaryota; kingdom Metazoa; phylum Arthropoda; class Collembola; order Entomobryomorpha; family Isotomidae; genus Isotoma; species Isotoma viridis. Next base: position 739 of record JAQGAA010002799.1, read on the forward strand.
GAATTTTTAGGAATATTTGTTCCTTGGTACAACTTGACCTTTCCATACACCCTTGATCTGCCCTATCTATTTTGCCAAATGAGTCAACATTTTGAACAAGATGCAGTAACAGCAGTAAAATGATTAATGAACAAGTCATACTACTACTGGGGTAGGATTAATATCTGATCTTGATAATAATTTAGATTTAAATTTTAACATGAACTCGGTTTCCATGTGGGATTTTCGTTTAGAATCAGAACGAATCAGTATGGTTGAGTTTAGTAAGAGAAAGTTAAAACAGTGGTAGTGGTAGTACATAGTTTTGTCTCTTGGATTATTACATGGCGTTAAGAGTAATTTACACTATATTGGTGGTGGATAGTAAGGGATCTCTCTCTCTCTGGTTTAGAGAGGGTCGATTCGATGGTGTCAGTATTAGGCAGTTGGTAGCACAGTGGTGGTGGTGGTGATAATAATAATGATGGTAAGAAATAAGAGGATGTAATGTGTGTTGTTAGATGGCCAATAACCAAGTTGGTCTAACATGAGAAAGTCACATTTCTATTTGACTAACTGGCTCTTTTACGGCCCTCTCCATCCATTCCATTCCAAATGGCCCCAACAACTAACACCATTTCCACTCAACCTTATACCACCACCACCAGAGATATCCTTAAACCCTGTCTAACTAACTATATCCCTTACTTACTTACTTGGGTAATAAACATACCAACCAAGACCCATCTAGAACACAGAGAAAGTCCATACGATTCCCCTTGTAGGTAATACTGATGCTACCAACACAAACTACTACTACTACAGCTACTAACTATCCCTTAGATCAGGGCCCTATTCTCAAGCTATTTTCGCATCTTAAAGAGTTTACAAATATCCCGGAGCAGAGTGCCTCCAAACTAAAGCTAGTAGTGCCTCTGCCAAGACTAAAATTCAAACAAGAATCATCGGCAATGAAGAAAGGAAAAGGGAATTTGCAAGGAGAAACTTTCCTCAAGAGGTATATGCAGTTAGTTAGTAGGGAAAGTAGAACCACTACTGTTACCATCATTACAGTGGTACTGATACCTCTGTATGTATGCGAGTGTGCATGAATAAAAGCCATCAGGAAAGCAGCGGTGGTCTCAATTAACCAAAGTCTAATGCCTCATAAAGCCCCACGAAAACCTAATTCTGCCCCCCATTCCCATCACCCATATTGCCATGCTACTGCCTTAGCCACCATCGACATTAGTAGTTGTATAATACACTATGTACCAGACACTGCTTTCACCACCAGGCAAATGGATATAGGTACTTTTAAGACTTTCTCCATCACATCACATCACATAACGTCACATCATCACATCAAGACCACTTTCTCCATTGCCCATTGAAACTACTTAGAAAAGTCTTAGCAACTAGTATACATCACATCACACAGCAAATAGATGTAGTAGTTCTTTCAGAGACATAATGTAAGGGTCCATCCAATAATCACAAGTCAACAATTTATTTCTAATTTTGAGAGATTTTGGTCGCCCCAGGAACTTTGGGACAGTTTGTTAGCAGTTGATGGAACTTTAAGGGCTTTTGAAAATAAATGTTTGGAGCACATTGAAGTCTCACGGGTACTCATAATTTCTAAATCATCCAAAACCTCAAGAAAATTCTAACACGTGCTTAATGGACATAACGAAACTAATACGACTGGAATAGTTTACTGAAGTGGTGACTACTAGATGTGGATTTTCTAATTGGATTTGCCCACAAGCTCAAGGAATAACTCGAGTGTGCACTAAATAGCCTACATTACATTCTTACTTTCAAGCAAATGCACATTATACATTTATGTACAAGTTACAAAATAACATGCACATTATTCTGTAAAAAGCTTTTCACCCCACCCACAATACAAGAGAAAGAGAAAGAGGCAGAAATAGTTGGAAGGGGGTAAAAGTGTTCATGAAGCTCTTCCAAACCTTGGCATATGCATTTGCATACTCATGGATTCTTCGAAAAGGTCCGTTCATATTTTATTCTTGGGAGTAAAGAAATTTGATCTTATTTGTATTTAAGATCTGATTTTGAGAATGGAGTGTAAATTCAAGACAATATAAGTAGTGTGGAAAGGTTAATCAATTTCAATCCAATTTCAAAAAATACTTCTTAACCCCAATTCTCATAAAATGTTCTTAAAGTTTAATTTCCAAGAAGCTAAGCACATTTTCTGTGTTCAAATAAAGTTCAGAGAAACCATGGTGGTGGCACATTAGTCATGTACGAATATGGATCTCATAAGGGAAATTAATCATAAATTTGGCAAAGATTACAAGAAGACGAGAGGGACGGGGTTAGTGAGCATGAAATTCATGAGAGGATACACTCACTACACATACACACAGCTCGTAGTTCTGGTGCGTTTTAATATTGTACAGACTTTTCTTCTTATCCTACTTCTATCCCTTACACGTATATAAATTGATATCCTTTATATGCCTATTATTAGCTAGTATAGAATACAGTTTAAAAAAAGATATCCATCTACACAGTAGGGGTGATGGTAGTGATAGTGATATGAAACCAAGGATAAAGTAACTTATGCAGGATTTCATCAAAAAGTTTTTGGAGAAAGCAAGAAATGCATCTGAAATGAAAGGAATGTTAAATTAGCCCAATCTCCCATCCCGCCCGTCACATTCGCCAAGGAACATGAACATCCAGTTCCTAGAAACATAGACATTATAGGGAATGGGGAACCATTCATAAATTTCTTCCTTTCAAGGAAACTCAATCCTAGGAGCTTCGAATCATTCGGGTACCCTAAGGGCATTTGACACACCGAGCTTGACCCCTCTTTTTTGGGAACTTTAAGGTTTACACGAATTCTTATCATTCAGCTTTTAAAATCAGTCAGAGGCTTTCAAAAACCATAACAAACTTTCTGAACGACCGTTTAAATAGTATTTTGTAAATAGTCTCTTTGAGTATTTGATATAAAATAATACAATATTCTTGAGAATGGAATGAGTATAGAGTTTAATCTGTTGAGACTTGAGAGAAGAGGAAGTAAAGGAAAGAGATATGCCAACTTATGCGATAGGATCTCTCTCTCTAGCTCAGTCTCATTTCCTTCACTTGAAATTCATGAAAGGCAAAATGAAGTCTTTTGACCTTATTGCATCCAATCATACGACCATCTTTCCAGTTCTACCAAGAATACCGCTACCCCCACTCAGTACTACAAGTACACACATACGCCGATACGCCTAAACTGATACAACTTAACTTTTTTATCTCTTATATACAACAACTTTAAATTCTGTAATATTTGAACGTTTTGAACATTTTATACATTTTATATACTTCCTTCTATTTCTGCGAACAAAAGTAACCCCACAGAACTTTCCATACTGTGGTGGTTCTTGTGTAGCAATAGTAGCGTGGTGTTGGTTCGCTTGGGGTTTGAAGAGAAAGCCACAGGCAAATAGGCTCATCATATCGAGATACATTGTTAACAAAGATGATATTTGCAAATTTGCAATTTTCTTATTGCAATTTTTCCCCTATGGAGTAGAATGTTAAACTAAAAATGAGTCTGGATAAATTTTCTTGGCTATGAGGGACAAAAAAGAATGGCTTATTAAGATTCAGATATGGAAGGAACTTGAAACTGGTTACTTGCGTAGCTATTTAAATATCAAAAATGGTGATGGGTGCTTCGAACGCTAAATTATATAGGAAAAAATTGCGTAGGAATGAAACCTAATATAGAAACTAATGAAGGAGGTGATGGTAGAGTTCAGCTTGTGTCCTTTTTTTCAGAAATATTATAATTTTATTTCGAAAATACTGTACAGGATATCTAAATCAAATCTTCCAACGTTAATGATATTAGTGTTAAAGTTAGTGAGGTTGAGAGAAAAAATCACTAAAATAATCCATAATTTTCAACAAACTATTATTTCCAAAGTTAAGTTTTAGTTAGAACAATTGAGCTAAGGTTCATAAATCAATTCAGTAAAGAAGCTTTCGGTTTTGATTTCAAATTACTTCACAACCTTTAGAAGCTAACTTGATGCTTAAGAATTCACTGGAAAAAGTATTAATTGGAATCAACTATGTAAAATCGAAATAAAGGCCATTTCAACTCAAATCAGATACTACTGCAGCAAAATATTGAAACAAATAATGTTTAATCTTAGAAAAAACATACTCTTTAGTACTTTATTGAAACGAAATCTGAATCCAGTATGTGATGAAATGTAAATAAACTTGAAAACCAAATTTAAAACGGAAGGGATAAAATTGCCCAAAATGAAAGCAATAAACGGAGAATGACATCTAATCTTACATTTTTGTGAGCATATGAATTCTCCCATTTCCGGGTATTATAAAACCCGTTTGTTTTCCTGAAAAAATGAAAATGTCATTTTTCCTTTCTTGCCTCCTCCAGTCCTTTACAATAGTTGATAGTATTATTGAGAAAAATAGAAAAGTGCGTAGTGCGTACCCATATACACACACACACGCACAACTTATACTTATACATATAGTTTTACAAATTAACTCAGCATCTTATCTCATATAAGTAGCGTAGGTTTTATAAGATATAACAAATATAATAAAAATAATGTAATAATTGTAAACTATTGTAAAAGGTGCATTTCTTCTTCTTCTCTTTGCTTTTCCTCATACCAAGAAGAATTTCCTTAAAGAAAACCTAAAAAAAGTGTATCCACATGGAGACTAAAAGATAGAAAAAGAAGAAAAAAACATTTTCCCAAGTCTCGAGTACTACTACTTTCGTATTTTTGAGTAACTTCCCGTAAAAGAAACCAAGATATGAGTAAGAAAAAAACTCCATAGAAAGTAGTTTGGGTTGGAAGTGAAAGCTCTTTTAAACTAAAGTTTGTAGTTTTTACGGGTTTGTTATAATATAGAAAGATATAAGAGAAATGTATAGGAGTATTTAATACTTTTAGCCCAAGATGAGAGTTTGTCTATAGAGAACCCTTGTAGTGTTAGTAATATTAGGAGTATTTATGTAGGTTTGGAAAAAATGCAATCGTTGTATAGGTTGAATGTATGTGTAGTTGGTGACTGGTGAGTCTGGTGAGCGAGGATATAGCACCACAGCCACCACCACCATGAAGAAAGTAATATGCCGTGAGGGCTCTCCATTAATTCCAATCTAAAAGTCATCCAATGTCATTTTAAGCACTCTTTTTCCTTCCTTCCTCTTCCTTTTTTTCAAATCATAATCATAATCAAAAGGACAGATGAAAAAAGGAGAGAAATGAAAGTTATAATAATAATAAAATTTTAAGAGGATAAAAATGAAATGAGCTTTCCCCAAGTCTGTAATAGTAATAAGGGACAAATATTTTATGAAAAATGTCACTTTTTTATTTTTAAATTTTCGTAAGAGGGACAAAAACAGAAAGGTAAGGATGCTTTTGAATTCAAATTTAGTTTTTTTTGTGTAATAAATATTAGCAATTATTCATAAATATTATCATGCGTAGGGTAATGCTGTTCCTAAAACCTTAGAGCTATTCTCACAGCCAGAAATACTGTTGGTTTTTAGAGATATCATATAAGTACTCGAAATAAACAACACGTGGTAAACCATTATCCTTATGGTTCTCATTGGTTTAACCTATTAAACTAATCAAATATTTAGTATTATTACGGTAGGCAAACTTTCTCCAAATGTACTGTTCCTTTTATAACCAAAACCTAATATAATAACATTGGAGCCAAGGTTAACCATTCTTACGTAATATTTCTTTCTTATTCATGTCTCGTAGTAGGGTATAGTCTAAGCAATTTCAGTTTCCTGTTTAAAAAGCTTCTATAAAAATCTAGCTACTGTGGGAGCCAGTTGAACAATCCGTGGGACTGTTGATCCAATGTTTATTTATTTTATCAAGTAAAATAAATCAACCTTTTTCTTACGTAATATTAATATCACAATAAAATCAAAAAGGTGAGAAAGTGTTGAGTCGAGCTAATTGAATAGATTTTTTCATATTTATCTCACAATACAGGTTACTTTTTTGTAGTATTTCCTTACTACTAATCATCATTAATATATATTTACCCAGTTACCTGCTCCTGTTCATACTACACACATTATATACATAAGAATCCTACACGATTACGAATCAGCTAAAAAAATAATAAAAAACCCAATGAAGTGTTAATGGGCACCCAGTAGGACTAAATGAATGGTTGTAGTTTTGTAGTAGTCGCAGTAAGTAAGTGGACATTGATTTAGTACCGAATAAGAGGAAAAGAGTAGAAGTAGTGGTATTAACAGTACCTAAGTACTATTACCTTAAGTAAGTAATGGATGTACTTTTAGTCAGTAGTGGTGGTTTTTCTACCTTATAGTTCTTGTTACAGTCTATAGTACCTTTAGTAGAAGGAATGGTTATACATTATTCTAAAATAGAGGTGTCCATTGACCTCTTATCAAGACCATTATCATCAAGATACAAACAAAAACCCATACCACCACCACAATAAGTGAGAGTGAATCAAGCATATTATAGTATATACAGTTGGCTATTAACTAGCCACTGTAGCAAAAGTGGTAAAGAAATCAGTCTAGTAGGAGCTTTGAGCATCGTCGCTTGTCCAGCTTTTAAAGTGACGACGATGAAACCAACTGTAAGTTGGAGAGGAGTAGTAGTATCGTAAAAAAATCAAATAAAATAATATGAAAACCCGGTGTGGTATTTAGACAATGGTAGTACCAGTGGTATAGTAGTACCTAAAGGAAAAAACAGTCAATCTTCCCGTAAAGAAGTAATGACCGGAACTGTTTCCTTTTGGCGAATGCATATCAAGAAATAAAATACCCTATTGTTTATGTACAATCCCATAGGAGTATAAAGTATGTACTAGAGCGCATACATTATGTAATAATATAAGGGTTTATTACATAAAAAGTAGCTTGTGTGAAACATTCCTATGTGAACTCAAAGTTCTTACTACTACTGCTACTACTACCACTAAAGAAACTAGGATGGATTTACTACATTATACTTTCACTAACTTAATTTAATTCTTTTTTACCTAAGTTTTATTTACTAAGGTAGATTACTTTCTTATTTTTAGCTTTCGTGCTCCATGCTTTCGTGGCTTGAGAACAAAAATACCAATCAGATTATAGATCTTATTTTGATAATAAATACTACAAAAACAACACGACTCTTCTATACTATGTTGTTCATAAATCATAGTGGAAAATTGAATTTAGATTTTTTACTACTTTTTGAAACTTGGCTGAATACTAACTGAAAAGATTTAGTTTAAAATTCAAGTTCAAAAATGATTCGACCGGGACCAATGCAATGGGTGACTAACTTTCTAAAGAAACTTTCAATTGACTTTTTAAGTAAATCTAAGATTAACCCACAAGAGATATGAACATGATTCAAGTTTTCTATTTTATGGAAACTGGTGCATTAGTAGTATTAGTTTTTTACTATGTGACCTATGCGTGCACCACCACCAATAACATTCCCTTGTTCCATATTTTTTTCTGCGGGTAAATTCCACGCGTATTTCCCAAACTTTTATGTGTTTGGATAATCCTTTAAAAGAAAAATATCTCCTGCTATATCGTGTAATCGTAAGAATTTATTCCTTGCGGATTATTATGCCTTTCGGCAAGAACATTAAATTCACAATTAGGAACCCTGTCTGTAGGACAAACAGATAAAATTTGATACGTAGATAAGAGAAAAGGCCTAGAAAGTTGGATGAGTGAAAAAAAATCAAATGTGTCGATATTTCCCCATTTCCTATTTTTATATCAAAATTATAGTCAGTAGTAAGACATCGGAATACACACTTTTCTAACTAATTCTGTTGACACAAATCATTTTCTCGTTAGATTTCGATAACTCCAATTCCACTAGTATAATATGATATGAGATGTCCGTTAAGCCGGATCTGCCTTGAGGCTGATGATATAAAATATAAAATCTATTACCTACACAAAAGTAAAATCCACATAGGCAATAATGTGTGAATATAACCAGGCTCAATCTAGAATTAGCTATCCTTAGGCAAACTTTCTCCTCTCTGAATGTGAAGGATTCAAGATTCAATGCAGTAGTAGTAGTGGCACTCAAGTGGCAGTGAGTTTAGTTCTAGTAGTAGCAGAAAATAGGAGTAATAGCTGGAAGCAGTTTGGATCCCAAGTAGACTTGGTAATTGCACAAAGATCGACATCAACATGAAGAAAGGAACAAACATTTTTTTTTATATTATTGGTTATATATAACCAATATAATAATGTCATTAGGTATACAATTTATTGACTCTTGGATCCAGCTAGAGCATAGTATTTTATCTAAGTTTATGTTACATCCGTGGTAGTAATAATAAAATAGATTCTCTAGACAGATATTATTTATTTTGGAAGTTGAGCTAAATCCTAAATTTTTGGATTTTTTAGAATTTTTTGAAAGTTCGGAGAAAAAGAAGTGTTTTAAAAAAGGTAGAATATTATTTATGATGAATAAGGAAAGTACGAAATATATCGGTTTGCTTTTGTACAAGTATCGAAAGTATCTAAAGCATCGTGGCAAAATTATACCACTTTGTCCCTGGAAAATCCCAGTGTTAAATCCCCATCATATATGTGTATTTTTAGTTTTGAGATTTTGATCATTGAGATTGAAATGAAGGTCAGGCTGTGTATATGTGTATGATGGATTTTTGTGTGCAAAGGCGGATAGCTAATTTTAAGTTCAACGGACTGTGAACTAAGTTGAGTTTATAGTGAAGTGAAGTGAGTACAAGATGTTAATTTTTTATCCTTAAATTTGAATTGTTTGTTAACTTTTATTCTGTCAGTCGACCTGAGTTTTTTGGTTTGTAATTTTCCATTGGATTGTAAGTAAGTTTTCTTAAGTTATATTTTTGTGACTAAGATTTATTCGCTCTTTGGAAGTGGTGTAAGAGACACTACTGAGGAATCACTCTCAATTTGTTTGTATTTGAGTTTTATTGTTTTTTGTTGAATTAAAGTATTTGGATTTAAGAGCAATTTAAACAAGAGCGTTTTTAAGTTGCATTTTATTGAGTAGATTCTATTTAGTTTTATTGGGTTTTTAATTGAGTTTTATTTTGCCCCAAGGTTTCTCATTTTCTCGAATTTCATCCTCCATCGCAAGTTGACATTTCATTCGGGTAGATTGATTTCCCTCAACACCCAGTTCAATAAAAAATACAATACAACCGAGAAAAAATCATGGTATAGAAATTGTCATAAAAATTTCAAATGCCAATTTGCAAAACTCTCCTACAATCATCATCATCACCACAATCATAGTAATGCTTATGGAAACCCTACTGGGTTTACTTTCACATTTTCAGTTCTCAGGAAATCACCAATCACCATTCATACTCATTTAGAATTCTAAGAAATTCCCATTCATACTTTTTTATTCTTCAATAGAAAGGAAAAATGTGTCACAGTAGTCACAGGGTTCTGTGACTTTTGAGAGAGTGCATAGACAAAAGCTTGGGTATTCCTTAGCAGTCAATATTATGTAAAAATTTCTATTCATGTCTGTTGTGCATATATTCTTCTCTATAGGTAGTGGATCTAGGTTACCGAGAAAGGTAGGTAGGCCATGAAAATATCCAATTTTATAAGTTACACACTTTCCTAGAATCCACCACGACATGTTTTTGGTATACACTTTTCTTTGAAACAAAGAGACATCAGAGTGGAAAGTCAACATCCTAGGTGGTAGGTTCCTGGCTTTTGTATATGTCTGTGTTTGTTTATTTACTTAAAATATTTTGAGAAATTTATGCACGACAGACGACGACGAATGAATATATACGCATTTTTTTATATGTACATTTACATAGAGACAAAGCTGTCCATAAGTTACGTGTAATGTTATATTAGAGATCTACTGATAATCCATTTTTGAGAATGCCATTTGCTATAAGTTATTATCAGGTGAAAGGGGAAAGCTACGAAAGTGTCTTACAAGACCTCCGAGCTCTTCGTATGACCCTTGACCTAATTATAGGCCAAATTAGCCTGAAATCCTTTGCCAAAATCAAAGTTCTCATGATTTATGGACAAATGCCAAAGTTCCAGCTTTCCTTCACATACAAACAACGTTTTTTGTTTTATGGTTAAGCCAGTGTCTAGTGTGGAGAAGACTTTCTTTTGAAATTTGGAAGAAAAACAAAAAAAAATTCTTTTCCGTCTTAACTTTCCACTTGGCTTTGTGTTTTTTTTTGCTTACAGTGTAAAAAAAAACACTATTTTGACTTTGGCATTGGACAGTTTGGGTGAATTGGCCACTCACTGTATGTGGGTGTGGGTGGATGCGGATGGACTGTTGATGTTGTGTAGTTGTGTTGGCATTTTATGCGGTGGTGGTATGAGTGTGTGTGTTTGTGTGCGTGTGTGTGCATTTTACTTATCATTTGGAAAGTTGTGAGTGGGCGGTGGCAGTGGTGTTTCTCTATGCAAATAGCTGTCCGCCTTTCACTCATTTCTTTAATTTTTTACCTTTTATCACGACACCACGGACGGACATTCAATATCAAATCACACACAATAAACCACCACTGCCACAATACATTCTCACAGTTTTTTTAAGAATCAAACAATTTTTTCTATGATATTTTTCTTTTCAGCTACAAAATGGCTTACTCTTTGAACCGTTCATTAATTGCGTCCTGCAATTTCTTACAGAAAATTTACTTTTTACGTAAAGATCATATTTGTCTTGGACTTTAAAGCTTTCTACCATTTACTGCAGGGATAAAACATTTTACTGGCAAAGTGTCTCGAAACGCTCATGGAGCATAGGACTAGTAATAACCAGTAACTAAACAAAAGCGTTAAGTAAATCTGAACACGTAATTGATGGATAGACCACCATACATAGTTTAACATAATATCTCCATTATAACTAAGCAAAGTACAAGGATACTGTATGACAGTGGTGGTTGGTGGTACACCCGGTGAAAGTTCGTAATGCATCTATAATGATGAGTAGTTTGTGTGTGTGCCGCATAATAGTATGAATAAGTGAATTGTCACAGTCTAAGAAAGGGATTTTCATCATGCAAGTTAATTCATCCTGTTGTTATCTCTTCTTATCAGGTGATGCTAAAAGGTCAAGATTAGGTATTAATAGGGTGATGGGGCTGTCCCATCTAGTTACCATTACAAATGTAATTCCACTAT
>JAQGAA010002800.1:0-11958 GCA_034696425.1 Isotoma viridis
AACTCATCATTTTATAACCACACAGGATTTAGAAACATGCACGTACATCTTTTCACTTGCCAATTTCAAAATGAGGTATGTTTTAGGCATAGTAATAGCCCGTAACATAACTCATCATTTTATAACCACACAGGATTTAGAAACATGCACGTACATCTTTTCACTTGCCAATTTCAAAATGAGGTCAACACTGTAAGGTTAAAACTTTACTTTTTGTTGTATAAAGAAACACGTTGGAAATTCTTAATAATACAGATTTTTCTTTACATAAAAAACTTTGATATACTCTTTCTGAAAGTCTTTAGAAAATTTTGAATGCACTTTCTAAACTAGAAACCACTAACAAAATCATTGCATTTTAGTAAAATCTTTTGGTGCAAACTTTCGAGTTTAAATGCATCGCTAAGCTTAAATCCATAGATCTTTGAAATCCTCTTTTGTGTCACTTAACAGGCCAATGTTAGAAATCAGCAAGTTTTAATATGATCATAAAAAGATGAATAAGATTGGTGTCTGTGTCAGATTCAAAAGAAAAGAAATACATGTGTTTATGAAACATTGTCAAATCCTGTTAAAAAACGTGAGTTTCTGTAGATATTTGAATAAATTGTTTGCTTTCCATATCTTACTAAAACGCTTTTACGAAAGGTAAAATTGAAGATTATATAAAATACGTGAAATAAATATTACCAAATAATAATAATTAAGACAACTCGTTATAAATATCAAACGATTCAAATACAAATCTCCTCAATATTGGTCACATTATGTACCCTTTGAATCTTTCACTTTCATCCTATAAGCAGCTTATAGCAGTTATAAGCAAGAGGCAAAAGTTTGTGTCAAGTACTAGTAAATTCTGAATATAAATCTTTGAAATACATGCCAGAAGTATTTACAGCTTTTCCATACTCGTAATCACATAGAAAATAACGTTTGAAGGTGAAAGTTAAATATAAATTCTATATTAGTATTTTCTTTTATTTCATAGCAATGGAATCCCTTGTAAAGAAATCCGATCTACAATTTAACTTTTACTCTTTCTTCTCTTTTTCATACTTATTTACTGTTTGAAAACCATCAATAAGCCGAAATTTGGTTGAAAGTGAGAAATCGGATTTTGGGAATTTAGAAGCACAAACAAAGTTAAAGGTACATAGGTACAAACCCTTTATATAATAAAATAAAATCTCTATTTTTGGCAGCATATGGTATTCCTGTATAATGTTATACTTTCACTAATAATAATGATGTATGAAATTGGACTTTCACAGCAAAACACCAAACCAAAATCGCACAAGCAAGCAGCTTTCGATTAAACCAAAACCTTTAGGTTTTTGTTTTCTCTCTTTATCTATAACAAATTCTATCTGAAAGAATAATATCTCTTCTTGAGCTTATATAGCTGAGCTTCTGGGGTATTTTAAGGAATCAAATCCGATTGATACTACAAATACTATTCCCACCCTACCAATGCCAATAATAATACCCAAGGACCAAACCCAACTGCCTATAATGATAAGTATTTGTATGTACCTATTACTTTCTCTGTGTCTGAGTGACTACGGTCTACCCTGGATTTCTGATACTCTTTGTTCCTCTCATTTTCTCAGTTTATACAAAGAGCACTACTACTCCTACTATATACAATGATGATGATGATATTCCTCAATCCTATTATCCTTTCTTTTGGTTTTTTTTCTCCTAGGAAAGTTGCCAGTAGGTACGTAATAATGATGATAACCTTTACGTTATGTAACTTTTGTGAGTATGCTTGTTCTTGAACAACAGGGACATTTTAATGTCTGTATATATTGACCCATTATATATGTATATTTGGATTCAAGGGAAATACACAGTGTGTCTCAGAGTTTGCAGACTTTTTAGCCATAGTTTTACAGTTATAATGGCCATTTCAAAATTTCAAGAGACTAAGGGACATTCACAAAATAAGAAATCCTTCGAATGATTTTCTTCACAATAAGAAAGCAATCATTCTGCAAAGAAGTCATGTGTGCGGTTGGCTCATTCACCATTTGGCAAAATCCTTCCCGATTTGATTGCCTTCTTCCAGCATATAATATGTATAAGAGATCATCCAATATTGTATAAACCATTACTAACTTGGAGTAATAGTGAAGAAATGCAGTTTTTGAAATCAATATATTAAAACCCACAGCATATCTAAAACCAAGGATTCAAGATGCGTTCAGTTTTGGCTTCAACTTAGGTTTCTTTCGTTAAAGCTTGGCAAATAATAAGACTCATTCATATGGCCTTACTCTATTGTCAATATCAATATTGGAGGTATAATATGTGCGATAGAATTGTAAGAGATCGAATTGAATCCTAATGTGAATCTGAAGACTCACAAACAAGCAATCCCCCTTTTTCTATTATTCTATTCTAAAGCACTGGATCCTACAGACAGAGGCAGACAGATCCTTTAACAGATTTCTATACACGGCATTTATAGCCATAATAATGTTGAATTGTATAAGATCGTTGTTATTTGTTTGTTCAATCTTCCTTTTGCTTTGAGATGATGTCGTTCTAATAAAATCATTCAATAGTTCAATTTCATTCCTCGAGTAATTTCCTTCATTCATTGTTTATCGTAATAGAAACGAGGGTTGAAATTTACCCGAATGGGTTGTGATCTAGAGGAATGGCTAAAATAATGTAATGAATTAGACAGAGAGACTAAAATGGATAAGCATATACACACACGATCCTTCAGTCTAGAAGGAGAGTTAGGGTCTCAAGTGGTTATTGATATGGGTGAATGTGGAAAGGAAAGTGGATTGATATCTTGAGAATCGATTCAATTTCAGTAGTCTACACTTGAGACTTAAGAATAAGCTGTTGTGTCCTTGTCACAAATCGTGATCAAAATGGGACAATCAACAGCCACCCTTTTATTATTGTCATTAATTCACTTCAACTACTATTGTCTCTATTTGCCTTTATTCCTTTTAGCGTTTAATGGTCCCTTTTGACGATGTGACTTGGATACAAAGGAGAAAAATCTGATTAGTTTAGTGTTGGCTGATCACTTTCAGCTATTTGGAAAACATGCGAGGTTTATTTTCATGGTAAAAATTGTTTTGCTACGGGTTATATTTGATTTGTAATCAATACATGTGCTGTAATAATTATTATTGTTAACTCAAATTTCGAATCGTTGGTAAACACACATTTCTTATAAGTTTATGCACAAAGAAAAAATTCAAAATTATCCTTCTCCCAAAAAAATGAATTGGATTTGCTTAGGTGCATTAAAAAATCTAATAAATTCTACCAACTCCAAAATAATTCTGAATCTACATGACCTTCTATATAGTATCTAGCCAGTGAATTTCTTATAAAACAATCCAATTCCGTAAATTATTTGATTTTCAAGTCGAACCACAACAAGTCAATTATCTTTATTGCACAGACCGAGTTCATAATAATATGGTTTACCTTAGTGTTTTATGACAAGCATCAGTAATGTAGTTTAGATGTAATATATACAATAGCATTTGAAAGAGAACGGAAAAGCCTAAACAACCCTATCATTCTGAAGAAATATGAGTATTACATTAGTAATGGAGTCTTTCATAGCTCCTGATTGCTTTTATGCTACTTTCAAGCCTGAGCTCTTGATAATGCTATTATGGACATATTTATAGGACACAGGCCTCTTTTGCGATTTCTAGAGTTTCGAAGGAAGGAAATGATGAGAGATGCTGGCTGGATGGTTAACGTTAGTGTTGGTGGTGGCTCGTGATGGCGAGTGTTGTTGGGTGTTGACTGAATAGCAAAATTTCATTTCTAGCCATTTTGAAATGATGATTATGATGTGTTGTGAGTGATAAAGTGATTTATGTCATGTCCTTTCTCTGACTTTCTATGTTGAACTAGGTAGGTAGTCATTACAAGACTACAAATGCAATTCTGCCAGTTTACAACCTCAACCAACTGACTTCTATTAAATTTCCAACTGATACTAGTACAGAATCCAAAATCAACATTTAAAATACATGGGAAGTCACCACAACCGCAGGCAGACATGCTTGAATGTTTTATGTGCAAATATTTTATACTGAAAATTCAACGTTCACTAATACTACTATGTATGTATATTGCTTATTTCCATTACTAAAACTACCGGCTTAAATTTCTATATTATGTTAGTAAAGGAAATAATATTGAGATATAAATAACATAATTTTATAAAGCAATTGGTTTTCGGCATTTGATATTACGCCATTTAGGAGTTAGGAGAATGGAGAAAGTGTGAGAAATTATGTGAGGTATAATGTAATGTAATAATAGCATTGAATCGAACGAAGTAAAATGTACCACTAGCAGCACCACCCGATAACCGGTGTGGTAGTGGTGCTGATGGTAAATGTTGGTATTATTATTCCTAGTGTTGAAAGTGTGTGTGTGTGTAGACATGTAAGTGAATTAGCGTTTTGAGTGTGAACTTGGCTAACCAAAGACGTGTAACCGAGTTCATTTTATCGGTTTTTTGAGCCATATTAAAAAGAGATGGATGGATTCTTTCGTCAAAGTACATGAGGAGAGTGAGCATCATATTCACTTCAAAAATGGCCATTAGAAAGCCTTTAGCTGAAATATTGCCAAGGGAAAGACCTAAATTTATTGTATTTTCGATAGATGAGTTTCACTTCACATTACAAGAGGCGTTTCAAGTAATTCAAACCCTCTACCCTGTCTGTCATACTTATTGTAAAGGGAAAGTTTATATTATAGGGTGTGTGAACCAACTTAAGCAGAAGCGAACTCTTGCAAATATTTTTTTTCCGCATTAAGTTACCAGTTTTTGCTAATAATGCACCTATAGAAAACATTTGGACGCTGCTGAAGTACCTAGTCTTTTGAATGTAAGGATTTCTAACTGCAGAATAAAGCGTTACATAACTATAATAGAATTTTAATATTACCAATACAGCTATGATATCCCAGCATTTGTTAGGGTACAGTGCACATTGCATTATTGTTATACAGATAAAATGTTTAATGAACATACCAAGACACGCTTCAGTTTGCACGATGAAATAATCCGGATAGTTTTTATGAAATCGGGAAAGCACGTCTGACCCAGTCAAAGAGTCGAAATACCAATGAGTTCCAATACCGTCTACATACCGGGATGAACTTTCTACGTCCAGAATCTATTGAAATCATATAAACGTAATATAATACAGATAAAATAAAAGTTCTTCTTTAGTACATAACATGAATGCTTACTTAAGTAAGATATAGCTATATACGTTAACGTAACATATCTGAAAATAATTTAGTATTTTGGAATACACAATACATTGTTTGGGTGTGCTAGAGGGTGCAAGCAAGTGGTATCCGTCTGTGTAGAAGGATTCGTTCAGTTTGCAGATTTTATTAGACTCTGAAGAGAAAGTTCTCTGGTGAAAGCAACCAAGTGAAAGTCAATATCTCTCATTCTACTGGCTCTTCCAAATTCAATTTCGCATTCAGTCACTTGATATGATATGAATACTTAATCCTTTAATGTAGATAAATAATATAATGCTTTTGGTACAACACCTATACCACCCAGTATGTCCAATAATATGCAATTCAGTCTATCTGTTTACTTATTCATCCATCCATATTCAGCAAACTACAGTAAATGCCAATCTCGAGTATAAAATCAGAATGCATAAGATCGGAACTTGGTTTCACTGTGGTGAAAATAGTTGGATGGGGCATTAAGATACTACATTTACCTGAAGAGTTGTTTGCAACATCTTCGTTTACTGAAGGAATTATAGAAAAGGAGATCTTATTATTTCATCTTTAATCTAACTAGGTCATTTTCCTCCTGGAAATTAAATTCGAAACTGAATTCCCACAACCAGATTACTCTTATTGCCTATGAACTACTATAGCAGGTGGAATGGTATTTTCTAAATAAGGAAAGTATTTTCACAAGGATGCTTAAGATATTTGAGATGAGAGTCTCTAGAGCATGGAATTGCTTTCTGTGAGAAATTTAACACCTAAGGCTTAGTATATATGTGTAATATGTTTAACTTAATTTTAAGAAGGATTGCTGCCGTATCACTTAAATATACACAATAAAATCTTACCTCTTTAGCCCAGGTTTTAATAGCTCCTTTGTTATCATCCAGAGTGATAAGTTTAATGTCCATCTCAGGCTTCAAGGATGCTAAAGTGGGTCCGAGATTGTTGGCAATCCATTTGCTCATATCAGCAGCTCTCCACCCCATGCAATTAAATGGCCACATTGGTATGAAACCATTCATAGGCTCATTCCCTGTTGTCACTCCCCATATCCCGATCCCTTGTTTTTGGTACTCTTGAAGAAATCTGGTGATTACGATAATCATTGTGATGAGAATAGGAACGAAAACAATAAAAATAAAACAAATAGCACTCTTCATTCGAGGTATCATCGTCTTCTTAACGATCATCGCTGCAGTTATCGACTTTAGTGAAACAACTCTAGCGTCTCAATACCTCAATCTCATAGAAAATGATTTTTTTCTTGGCATTATTGATGAGATAGTATTGAGACTCTGAGTGTGTCACAGTGTTGAAATCTAGTAGCTAGACAAGGATTACTAGGAGTTAATTAAAAATAGTTGCAGTTACTATTAAACTGCTAAGCACACGTTGCTATTGTTCTCTTAAACAATAGATCGAAATACGTGTGTAAAATAGAAGTAGCAGCAGAAGCTTCAGAAGACAAAGACACGAACGAAGGGGTAAATATCTGTTGCAAGTTGAATGCAGTAGTGAAAAGGTGACATTGAAGTCATTACTGCTTGATTGCAGTGCTCCAGTCTTGAAGTAAAGTTCGGATGTAGTTTTATCTTTCTCTGGTTTTATCTAAAGAATTGGGACTATGACTCACCTTACGAAATAGTCAGCCCATAGTTGATAATATTCAGGTTTCAAAATCCCTGCACGATTTGTACCTTTGATGCTATTGCTTGTCTTCATCCAAGCGGGTGCACTCCAAGGTGATGCTAACAGCTTAAATTCTCCTTTTCTCAGTGACTGGGCACTTTGAATGTATGGAATCTGTATTGATATTAAAATACCTGAGATTATTACATATTAAAAAAAATTTTTTTTTTGCTTTTTGTAGAATGATGACATTTGCTGACAGTAGTATTGTGTTGATTGATCAGGGTTTTTTATGTAATGTTTGCCGTGTTGATAAAATTAAAAGCCCTGGGGGAGATAATATTCCGAACCAAATTTTTGAAATAGTCTTTTTAGTATTTTAACATGGACGCTTAGCATTGAAAAGATAGTGAGAGTTTGAATTTTTTTTAGACTTTTGATTTTATTAGAATAGAGTTTGTAAGTTTTTAAAAATTTGTATTGTCTTTTTGAAGGTATGAGTAAAAATTAGAATTAAATTTGCAAATATTAAGCTCTTAACAATCACAAATTTGTAATCTTGTAATTTTGTATAAAATATGAAGGAAAAAAGTTAATAAAAATGAAGTTGACGTTTGTAAATGAAACTAAGTCACAAACTTTAAGGCCTTCAAATTCATACAAGTGAAATGTGGCCCTGTGATGTATGCTTAAGTTAAGTAGCAGTCTCATTGCGGAAAGCATAATTTTCAGTAATAAAGTTCGTAAAAAATAAAAATCTGGTTGGGG
Organism: Isotoma viridis; assembly: GCA_034696425.1. Taxonomy (NCBI): domain Eukaryota; kingdom Metazoa; phylum Arthropoda; class Collembola; order Entomobryomorpha; family Isotomidae; genus Isotoma; species Isotoma viridis. The sequence goes on from JAQGAA010002800.1 coordinate 7,675, forward strand.
CTCTAACCTGATAATATTTTTTATGAGAATTAAGGCTGCACGTTACGAATGAAAGGTAGTAGAGGAAGAATGAATAGGAACATTGAGTGTTAAAGTAGGTAAGTTTGTAAGTAAGTAGAAAAGGATTCATCAGCCCGTGACTAACTCGCAAAATGATGAAGGATCTTACATATGGCAAGACAAGGTATCATATACACTGAAACTCATCTGACAGGTACTTCTGTACTTTTGGGTACATCATCACTGATGATGTACCCAGAAGTACAATTGTCCCAACTTTTCATAATAACTTGATGAGGAAAGTTATGTATTTTTCTACTCTACTTCTACCTTATTGTCTCTTTCCTCCAAAGAATAATTCATACGGATCCCTGCCATGGAAGTAATAATCTTTTCTGATTTGCAATAAAGATTCCTTATAATGTCTTTGCTCAACCGTACGCTTTTTGACTTGTTCAACTTAAGTTTTACTGAAGATGAATAGGCAACAAGACATACATTTATTCCTTTTTCGTGAACAATTCTAGGTAGAAGGTTCATTTTTGATAAATATGTTAATAAGTTGTGCATTATATTGCTAAAGGCTCATATAATGTCCTGACTGACTTTTTTCCAACTAATTTTAATTAATTTTAATACTTTTGCAGCTGTTTATGCATGTACGTAGACTCTTTGTTACATTTAGACTTATACAATACTTAATATGTTTGCCTTCAGTAAATCATATACAAGCCGAAACAAGCTAATATTTGATCGAATCTATAATTTATATGAATTAATCAAAAATTGGAAGCACCACGAGGCACTACAAAAACATAACGTTTCGACAAGTATAGCTAAAAATGGTTTTTTCAAACGTCATCTTAAACTTTTCGGTCCGATTTTTAGTCCAGTTTAGTTTAGCTAAGAAAGGGATTTTATTCTCTGTTACAGCTTATGTTCTATGGGAAAAATCTAAAAAAAACTATGAAATCAAATATCCAAATCGCATTACCCGAACCTACTTTTTATGGTATTTTTCAAAAGGAAAAGTTTATTCTTCGGTTTTCTTTTCCTAGAGCTTTTTCATTTCATTCTTGTTTTGTCAACATTTCCTCCGGAAATAATATACCTTAGGTTAAGTAAAAGATTCTTTTCAAACAAAAAAGAAACAAATTGTCAACCTACTCCTCTGTGAGGCTTCAAATAGCACAATAATCTCTGTAACAGACTCTTTAGTCCTAGTAAGAATATTTTATTCGTACTGAAGCCTACACAAATGCAAGTTTTATTTAGTTCAATCCTTTTTCTTGGATGCAATATCATACACTTATTATAATTGTGTATGTAATATGTGTAAGCTGTTATTTCCTTTCTCTTTTATTTTTTAAGTTCTTATTATTTGTCCTTGAGTAGACAATGGAAGTATCAATATATATATATGAGAGTTTTCTCTAGCCTATGAGACAGGGATAAGAGGAAATACAATAATGCTTCGATTTGAAGAGTTTCTTTGGAGTAAACAAAAGGAAATAAATACTCATAAGAAGATCGGAAAAGAAATGAAAGGAATATTTCATTGTTTACTTTGAGTTTGAAGTCTTCAGGCTGAAGGGCGAAAGAAGTGAGGTTGAGATCTTTCCCACCCAAGTGATCCACGGTGTCATCATAAGTATAGGCTCGGGTGGAGAAATCAGTGCCGCCGATTGGAACTCTGCCCATACTGTAGTCAATCCCATCTTGGCCAAAATATGACCTGGATTGAATAGGCAGAGACAGAGACAGAGAAAGAGATTCATGGTTAGTTATATAATAAGAGATACTACAAGCTATATAACTCTAGTAGATACTCGTAATGGGAAAAGTACAAGAAATACATTTTGGAACGGGCATCTAAGTGTACGAACAACATGATTCAGATTGATACATTGCCATCGGCTTGACATTTAATATCAAAGGAAATTGGATGCAACGTTCGGCATTCGAGGACATCAAGGCTTACACACTTGTACAAAAGAAATGGAAAATAGTAATAGTAGTAATAATGCAATGGTAGCAGTAGGAGTAGTATGATCGTGGTGGTGAGGGTGAAAGTGAGCATTGGTAATAGTGATGGTACTTTGTTCCATATCTACTATCTGATCTGATGCTTGCTTAGGTAAATAAGTACACAGAGATAAAGGAAGATAGAGAACTGACTCGATTCGAACTACGAACTTGGTATTTTTGCTAGTAGAGACTTTCTCCGTTAAAATATTGCTTTTACTGCTTCATAGAGCAGGGTTGGTTGAGGTTAGTGGAATTTGCTATATAATTCGATTAGATTCACCATTTACATTATAACGGATACGGTTTTTTTCACTAGCAAAAATTTGAATAAGGTTTTCATTAATGTTAACAAATAAACATTATTGTAGTCATTGTGTTACTCATTTGCTTATTCGATAAAAAATGTTTCATTATCTCTTTCTCTTAAATACTTAAGATCGAATTGGGCTTAAAATACATTTTAACTACTACTGCTCTATCTATAACGAATCTAATTCAGTGTAATTCAAAGAACAATTTCACAATTGAGTCTGATCTTCTTATTTTGAAGGACATGCTAAACACATTGCAGCATCTTCTCAATATTACGTAACCTACTGTTACTTCAGATGTTTAAGCTTTAGCTTAAAGCAAGCAACCCTACAACCCCTTGAATCAAAGGGCAAAAACATTTGTGTTCGAAAGAATAAAAAACCCTTAGGAGAGTTATTTCTATATCCACATCTTTTAGTTCCTTCCTTCCTTTTCCTCTTGTAGTCTTCAAAATCTTATTATGAAATCTCAACAATCAAAAATTGGGACTCATATTGTCATCATCTTCCAAAGAAGAAATGACAATTCAATCCACAATCGTACTCACTCAATCATTACCACCATATACAGTCCTACACTACTCTTCCTACTACAAAAACCATCAACTAGGCACATTTTCTTCCGTATACAAACATTATAGCATAATATCTTGCTTTTGCAAGCCAAAGAAAGAAAATAAAAAAGAATGGATGAAAGCTGTGAATATTTTTCTTGCCATATTTTTCTTTCGTACGACATACATACACGTTAAAGGAATTGCAAAAATTCTCCGAATCTAATCAAGTTTTTTTTTCTTCAAACTTTGGTTTGCTGGGTGACGTGAATGGACAGACAGACATATGAAACCATACATCATTTCTTACTTACGTCGGCCTAAATTCATGAGTAAAAAGAATCCGATTGGGATTCAAAGTTCTAACTCTATACAAAAACACATCTCAATACATTCATACTTACACTTTCTCTACCACAACTGCCTCTCTGTCACTATTCTATTACTTACTAATAAAATTCTACTACTGCATATCCCACCACTATTATCTACTATGCTACTACTGCTTTCACATTCACATTTACAACTTACTTCATAAGATTTTCTTGAGTAGCGTTGCTTAGAGAAGCAATATTTAGGCCCGCAGAGTCAGAGAAAGATCCCCCAAATCCTAAGACCACTTGGTACTGAACATCTTTCCGGATGGTGAATTTGGTCAGTTTGTTAGGTCGCGGGAAGTCGCCAACTGGAAGAGTTTGAAAGTAGTATTTCATTTCATATCATATCATATCATATTTTATCATACGAAATGATAAAATATTCATAAAACTCTCAATTTTCATCCCAAATGGGAGACAGATATCCAAGCAAAATTATAAGCACCACTACTACCACTACTACTAGTACTTGTACCATCATCATCCCCGCCCATATCCACCCAGCCCAACATTATGATTATACGCCTAACTGTACATAAATAGGGTTGGTCGCTACGACACGACTCGTTGGTTAGGGTTCAAATGAAAATGCTTGTAAGAACGGAAATAAAAACTCCTTAGAGTTTTCAAGAAGAGTTATGAGACGTACTCTTGTCATAAATAAATGATAAATATTTCAAATACTTTCCCTAATAGAAAAAAATTATTTTTTTGAAAGAACTCTTCCGGTTATTCTAAATACAAATATATTTTATGATCTCTGTGTGTTGTGTTGGTTTTTTGCTATTTCATTGCTATTTACTTGGCCTTCAATGATATGTTGTTTGCACACATCGTATACACGTAATATCGTACGACTTCAGAGTAATCTTATATAAATAATATAAAAGAAGTAATTTTATTACAGGGAAAACAAGATAACCATAATATTTTGGTATCAAGTTCCAAGTAGCCGTCCCAAAAATACCACAACCACTACGCTGCATGACCACTACTTGGAATTTGGAATGATAA
>JAQGAA010002801.1:0-11957 GCA_034696425.1 Isotoma viridis
TGCTTTCACTAAGAATAATTCTTTATTCAAAAGGGTTGAAGAGTGAATCCCACTTGTCACTTTGTATATCTGTGCAGAAGGTTCAGTGGTAGTGGTGGTTGAAAAAAATACTCTAAGAATACTAAACTCTATACTCTATTTATATGATAATAATAGTGTTTGTGTGATCTCTTACTACTACCAGTAAAATAGAATAATAATGCAACCAGCACCACTATATATACTACGGGTACAGAAGCCAGAAGAGTGGTTTCAGTAACTGGGGGAAATGAAAATAGGGATTTTTCATCAGAGAGAAGGCGGATTTAAAAGAGATAAATCATCATCATCATCCTTTTAGCCCTTTTTTTGGATTATAATTATCATCATTATTATCTACGATATGACTACATTATTGAGCTACTACTCCTTTTCAATACAATTAGAAGAAGCACTAGTGAAGGGTTGACTTGTGAACTGTAAATGGATGAGAGTGAGTGATCTTATCTTAAAGTTAGGTGGAATACTGGGATGAAGTATTTATAAGAGATATGAATGGAAGTAAAAATTATATTTAGAATGACCTTTGAACTTGGAAGTGTTTTTATATGGTATTACGTCAGAGATATTTGATTTTGTGGAAAGTATAAACAAAATCTAGTTTTAAAGTTATAATTTTGAAACATGTTGAAAATTAGTTGAAACATTTAAGTTCATTATACTTCAATTACTGTTATTATTTAAATTTCAGATTCTTTTAGAAAAGATTATTCAAATTCTGTTTTAAATCTCAGAATTGTTCCTGTAATTAGAATACTGAATTCTAGTCCTAAAGGATTTATAAAAAGTGCACTAAATTCAATAGTTAAAGGAATACGTGCATATTGAACGCCAATGAACAAATCGAACATAATTAATTTCATACGAGATTATAAAAGACAGCGTATCACAAGAATTGAAATCCATGTCAGTTTATTGAAACTCCAAAACTTAATTTATATTGAAATGAATTATTTAAATTTTAACTTTTGAATGGTAAGAAAATACAAAATCTCATAAAAAACCCAAACTTTTATTAAATAAAAGAAAACCAACCACCTGTACAATTCATATCTGATTATTATTACACTTTTATACAAAAAAGAAATCATACCAGTAGTAGAGCTTTCATAGAAAAGCCAAAACCAAAGCTTTTTGAAACACAATGAAATAATAATAATACAATAAATCTCTCACAATTCTCTCTCTCCCGTCTTTTGATTTCCTTATACAATGTCGTATAATAATAGGGATTTTCTTAAAGAGTAAATCTTATTATTTACGATGTTCCCAGTTTTTATTATTATTTTTTGTGTGAGACAGAAAAAAAAACCACCCGAAATGATAAAAACTTATCACGTCTCTTGTATACACAATAACTTACAGGTTATAAAATAGTAATAACACCACCTTTATATAACATGAGCTTCCTTTCCAAAATGCACAACCTTACAAGTTACTCTTATTACATTATGCACTTTCTCCAAACCTGTTCCTCTCTATTTTCGTTTTTCTCATCATAAACTAGGATGAAAGTCAACTAGTCAACACAGTCAAAACCACTACTACCACCAAGAACACCAACACCTAAAAAAATTACCTCTGCCACCATGTCGTACCATTTAAAAGGGAACATAGAAACGAATTCAAATTTAAAAATTTCAATAGTAAAGATAAATTGACACATTCTTGTCTCTCTGTGTGTCCCAAGTGTCTGAAATGTCACTTGTTATTAAATGCTAATACCCATATATGCATATATTCCAGGATGATATAGCCCATAATGCTTTCTTTCTCATACCTAGTTTGTATACCAAGATGATGAGACTTTTGACATGGATTTCTTTCAAACATTTTGCCTTTCTCTTTTAAGTTGGTTCAACGTCCCCACAGACTCCTACCAACGACTGTGGTACCCAGACTGCAACCAACCTAAGACTTCTATAGGTAAAAAAGCACGCAGTCTGGGATTTAGGGAATAATACAAAGTCCCTAAGAGTGACACCAACTTCGACACTTTTTGAATACTTCTAAAAAACCCAACCCGACACCCTTCTCTATATAAGATTACATAATATATCAGAGCTAAAGTAAATCGTAATCTAAATAAAGTTTCTCTTTTTTTGCTTTTCCTTGTCGTATCGTATTGGATCTTTATATAGAGTAATATATAATACCAAAAAGAAATCTTAAGAGTTTAACTTATTCAAGCTTTAAATCAAAATCAAAGAGATTTTTGTTCCCCAGACTTCCTTTTTCATTTTAGTTAAGAAAGAAAGTCAAACTTTTTCTCACGTTTTTTCTCTTTTTTTAGCAATTTTGCTCCAGATCAGGTTGGACTTTTTTCTTCCTTCTTTAGTTCCCTTGGTGGACTGTAGTAGTAGGTGACTAGGTGGTTAGTGTATATGTTTTTTTATTTCACAGAAAGTTTAAACTTGAAGTTTTAGTAGTGTATATGTATTATGTATACATAATAATATATTCGTCTTGGAAAATTTCAACTTAACTATCACTTTTTTTCTTTTGAGTCAGTTCTAGTTCCACTCTATATTTATAATATATTCTCGGTATATAGTTAATTTTTCAAGGATTCGTTAAATAAAATGAAGCTGTTGAGAGAGAAATATACACTGTGTGGAAAGTTACAGAGATACAACTCGTTAACTCTTGCAAACTAGAGAGAGAGAGAGAGAGCGAAAAAGTTTCACAAATTTGTTCCAACCCTTTTCTGTTAAAAAACCTAGGTAAAATGTTCTTTGCAAATAGAAACTTATCTTTGTATATAAAAAAAGCGTTCAATTTGCTTAAAAATGTAGGCCAACTGGGCAACCACCGTCACTAGTGAGCTTTCAGGTTCAGAAATGTATAGGTAAATAGATGTAGGTAGATGGAATAATATTATTTCACTTCACTTTAAAAAAAACTCTAGGTTAGTAGCAGTAGTAGTGGGTAGTTTTTTTGTGTATAGTGAGATATTGTAATTTCAGAGTTTTTTATTCTAAAAGAGTTTTTTTCTGTTTAAAAGCGTCTCTGCTGAAATCTCGTATTGGACAAAGGTGGGTTGGTTGGTAGAAATGTATATCAGTAGTGTAGTGTGAGGCTTTTGTGTTTACAAAAGAGTTTAATTTGTTTCTTTACACATGCAAACACACTAGGTAAAAAGTGAAATATCTTAAAACTTGTTCTTATTTACTTTAAGGATTGTGATGAGAGAGAAATACTGTTGTGAATGAAGATGACGAAGAATAAGTTTTGAGAGATGTTTTTTACTTGATTTGATACAAGGGTGGTAGTAGTAGTTTCTTGGTAGAGTCAGTATGTGTTACATTGTAGAATAAAGGAGCTTAGAGTAAGAATTATGTTTTTGGTATAGAAAATGAAATTAGTTGTTGTATTGTACAAAGTGTTTAAGTTGAGTTGTATTAAGTGGTGGTGGTGGTGGTAGTTCTACGTATTTTTAGTTTATTGTTATTCTTTAGAGAAAGAAGGAGAAAGTGTATGCATCAAAGAAGGAGGAAATCGAATTGTTTTAGTTTAAAGGGATGAAAGAGTAAATTTGATGGGATAAAATAAGCAATTTTTCTTATTCTTAGTAAATTAATTATTTTTAGTTTTGTTTCAAGAGTTTGCTGATGACAGATTCGAGTTAAGTTGAGAAGTTTCTTGGGAAAATGGGTTGAAATTGGTTTGGAGTTGTTTTGGGGTTTTTTGATACTTTTTTTCCTTGGGGAGTAAGATTGGGCTTAAGGGAGAAAAGGTTTTAGTATTGTTTTGAGAAATGGAAATTTTTGAAATTTAAAAAATTATGCAATTGTTTGACTTTAAAAAAATTAAATGAGAAATATTGAACAGATTTTTTTGAAATGGTTAATATGAGACAATTGCTGGTATATTTGTTTTAAAAGAGTAGAGAGGAGTATAGATAGGAGAATGACCACATTCGAGGAAAGCTTTCACCCGACTGACGCATGAAATTGACGAGACGGCGCTTTTACAATGGGAAAGTAGTGAAGTTCAGCTTAACTTAGAGAGAAAGACCATAGGGCTTAAAGATCGGATGGGAAAATACGGTTCGAGTGAGTGAGTACCCGCAGAACCCACTACTACTACGGGTTTCTGTGTATATTCTCTATTGTGTATCATTTCGGTATTTCTTTTTATTCCAAATTCGGCTATTTCACTGTTGAGAATAATATCATAAGGGATATTCGTTTTTTTTTCTTTCCTCACGATTTTTACATTTCATCCTTTGCCTTAAAGCGTACGTACGTAGTGTCTAGTGTGTATCGTTTTTCATAGTGGCCTTAACTCTTTAGCTTGTAAGTGTAACAATGCTTACATGCTTAAGTAGAGATGGATGAAATAGAAGAGACTCGATGGATATGAGCGAAATTTACAATGATTTTGTTGGGACGTGTCCTTATATGTATGATGGAAGTCGGGGTAGTATCATTGTGTGTAGTGGTGAGGGTACTTTTAGTATGTAGAGTGAGAGTAGTCAATGTTCGGTGTTCGATGAGGAATCCGTAGTTGTGTCCAGAATAGAATTTGATATGTATTGTGTAAGTTGAGGTTCTTGGGAGATTTCAGATTCTTCAAACTAGATTTGAGTTTTTGAAGGATGAATGAAGGACTAGTGGTCGTACTTGGTTGGGCTCAGTTCAATAGATTGTAATATATGCCAAGGTGAAATATTATTTTGAATGTAAGTGTTAAGGTAGGTTTGAAGGGTGGGGAAATTTATAGGTGAAAGCTGGCTAATTTTTAGGGAATTTATTGAACATTGGGCAATGCTTGCATTAACTAGTAATTGTAATGGTGCACGTTTGTTTTAAAGGGCTCGAATCGGTGTGGGTAATGTTGATTGATTGATTGATTCTTGCAATTTATACACTTAAATCAGCTTTAAGTAATGAGACTTGAGGTTCAAATAAAGCTTATCTAACACTAATCGAAATGTTTTCAACAATGTCGTATGAGTAGGGTGGCATTGCGTTTCTAAGTTTTCAATCATGTTTTTTAATGTAAACAATGAACATTGCATTCTCTATTTCAATTTTTAATTTTATCTGGAAATAAAGAAACCTGTAAATTAATTTCTTCCATATATCCTATATCGGGAAAATAATTTACATGATATAGAAGCGTAAGTTTTAAGTAAAAAAATAACATTCAAAAGAATTTTCAGGCATTTAAAACTCTAAAGAGTTTTTAAAATGTCTGCTAACACACATACATGCACTAAAATGGAACACGGTATTCAACGATGCATATGAATCCATTCTACTTGCTATACAATAGTGAATTCAGTTGTAGTTTTAAGTAGTTCAAAGTAGAGGCATGAGAAAGGTTTTGATCCCTTTCATAATCATTTCATTGGATTTGGATGGTTAGTTCCAAGTGGAATCTCTGTCTGTAGGATGAGATGATAGAAGAGTTGAAAGTGGGTGAAAGTAGTGAAGAGAGTTGTACACAGTCTGAAAGTGTGAAGGGTAAGTGGCTCACAGCTTATAAACTTACAAGGACTGATTGTCCGACTGGACTTGGGTGGGTGTGGATTTCAATCTTGTAAAAAAATAGATTCATTTGTATTGAGTTGTGTTGGGTTGCTCTATGAGAAGGATTGTGGAGTATAACAATGATCTATTTTATAAAAGAGAGGAAAGTACTTTAGCCTTTTATAAGCCTTTCATGAGGTGTTGGGTTAAATGGGTCGAAAAATAGAAAAATTCTCTTTTCTTCCTTATACTCATTTTACGTTTTGTATTCTGTACAACAAGGAATTTAGCATGGAGGAGGGAGAAGCTTTGTTTTATGAAGAATATTTTTTTTTTAATAATAATTGTCTTTTTAATTGAAACTGAATTTTGTTAGTTAAACCTAATTTTTAAAATTGTATGTTTGACATTGAAAGTTTGAAAAAATAGTCTGAAAGGATTAGATGTATCCAGTTGGCTGCAATTTTGGTTTCAATTTTGTGCATTTAAGAATTAAAAATAAAAATCCCTTTTGCGTAGTAATATTTACAACAATAACAATTGCTGTATGTTGAAAAGAGATAAAAGAATTAATTACAGGGAGCAACAATTAGGCACAGAGTAAGGTAGTTATCACTTAAGATTAAAGAACGTTCGATGTAATGTTAAAAGTGTGTTTAAGGAAGATTCCAAAAGAGAAATAGAGTGTTTGTCAATTAGAGTGCAAAAACAGTAAACAAATAAACAACAACTTGGCTTATTTAATCCAAATCAATTGTTTATTTAACTGGCTACCATACACTAATAAAGTTAAGTCAACATAATCATCAACTTATAGATAAATCAAACTCTTACAAAAAGGGAATTATTCCAGACTTTGTCTTTTGTTTTTTTATGATGGACAAAAACAAAAAAAAACTTTTTTTGTTTTATTATACAAAATAAATTTGTATTTTTTAAGCATGTTGTTAATTTAAGACATTAGTTAATAGAATAAAATGAAATCAATTCAATGTCTGAATAAAAATGGAGTAAACACAAATTAATATTGTTTTCATGCCATTTTAGGAGTTTCTTCCTATTACAAAAATGCGTTAAAAGTACTAGATAATTTTATTGCAACTTACAAAATCTGCTTTTAGTGAATATAAAATAAAAAAAGATTGTGCTTAAATTTATACAGAAAGAACAGTTAACCAACAAATTCCTCAAGTTTACATATGCAAAGGAGAAATAAAACATTTCTAATAAAACTGGATCGATGAGCTTTTACATTAAATGGATTATCTAATGTTTTCTTAATACTCAAGCCGTTAAAAATGAAATTGGAACAAACATATAAGTTCATTGTAATATGGATAAAACCTTGCACACTCAAATATTAAGTTATCTAATAAACTTTCAACAAGAAGAAAAATTCATGTTTTTTCTTATCAGTCAAAAAAAAACATCTAATTCCCTAAGGTAAATACCATCTTAGGTTTTTCATTTAATAATTTTGCTCCTGTTTCTACTACTGTGAATCAAGGTCAAGTTTAGTCTAGATGCTTCAGTTTAGACTAGAGACAAGTTTACCTTTAGTTCTATTGACCTATAGTTGCATACGTTATAAATATCATGGTAATAAAATAACGTGTCCTTAAAGCAATATTATTATCAACATTAGGCAGTCCACATAGTACTCAAAAAAGAAATTGTACATTTTGTGCATTTTTTTATTCTCTCGGGTTGTTTTTATCAATATTACCCGTTTTCAATTCTTTTTATAAATTCTTTACATAAAGAAGGGGAAACTTTTCAACAGTTATTTGATAAAATACCAAAAAGTTGCCTAAATAAGTTACCTAAAAGTTACAAGTTACAGAATGCTTTTGTCCATTATACTAAACCGTTAATCTTGGACTTTTGACCTTGGTGAAGTAACTTCACCTTTAATTTTTTGGCAAGATCACCACAATCATTATATTCATGTGTGGAAAACAAAGATAAAAAAGAGAGCTTTAATCAAATCATAAGAGAACAAGTATTTGCTCTCAATAAAACCCCTTCGTATAATCTATAAAACTTTTTTGCGTATACAAAAGAACCACAACTGGATATCCGATTCTCATAAAAAATTGTTTTATTCCTTGTATACCATAAATAATGTTTATAAAGAAAATATGCGACTTGCAGTGTAGGTAGTAGTGGTGGTGGTTTTGTAAGAATTGTGTTACTTTATAAAGAAAATAATACTTCACTCAAGATAGAAGTTTCACCTTATAATTTTAACCATTTCCATGCGCTTTTTTGCACACAACAAGTCAATATTTGCATTACTTTGACTTATATGGGGGTTAATCTCACAAAGAGATTTTTTACCAGGTTTTTTAACCGTTGAACGTGTCATTATGTTTTTTAGTGGAGTTGACTGATGATGGTTTTGCCTTGTAGTGTTATTTCGTTAGAATATAAAAAATGTATACTCTCGTGTTTTCTTAAATGAAATTAATACTTCTGGTTTTAGAAATGTGTAATTTTAGATAAATGCTTTTATCTAAAGGTAAAACCTTTTTTTTAACTATGCTTACTATTAAGAATGGGTTGTACTTGCATTTTTATGGGATGGCCGAGGTCATTTGCTTTCTTTTGGGATGTTGGATTGACCTCATAATGACAGTTTAAAGGGTTTGAAATTTTAATTTACAGTATACGCAAATCCCCCTTCATCAGAAGACGTATTTCACTCAATCTATAATAATCAAATTATTATTGAAAATTAAATTATAATCATTATAATATGGATCTGGTGTATAGAAATGAATTATTTAAAATACCTTAAAATAAAAAATCGGGACCTAAATAAAAAAAATCCCCAGGTATACTAATTATTAATCTCGGATCATAATTTTTTGCACTGTGCACTTATTCCACATTCGAAAAACGGATCAATTAACCTACACTATTATTTCAGATAATTCCAAGTTTGGAAACACTTCAAAGCATGCAAACATCAAGGGGGCTGAACTACACAAGAGAAACGCAACAACCTTAAAAAACCGAAAGAAATGGGAAAATAATCATGCAAATTTATTTCCGGTCTGAATTTCTCTTACATAATAATAATACCATGTTTCTTCTATTATACTTTTCAGGACAAAAAACCCAAAAAAGGAATCCGTTTACTTGTAGAAGACAGAGCTATATGGTACCTATACAGAATTGTACAATACATGTGGCACGAACAACAAAGTCATCAAGTTAGAAACAAAACGATCAAAATTTAAATATGAGTCTACAACCCATACGATCAACTTTGCCAATTTTCTATAGAGAGAAAACATTTACCCGTTTATTATTACCTCAAATGTAATTCCTGATTATATGATTTCCCTGTCGGAGTTAAATGGGCCATGTGCTATTATACATACAGTAGAACACACAGTGGTATAATATAAAACACATCGAAATATAATAATAACTAATCTACACAACTGATTTAATCAGTAGATTTATATATATGTATGTGTGTGCAAGCAAGGTTCTTTAGTTTTGTGCAAAAAGGTTGCAAACTTGTGAAATCAAATGTTACGCACTTATACAAGATATAAAATTATACCCTGTGGGGAAATCCATTATTATATAGGGAAATGAATTTATTGTTATGCTATGCCTAGGATTTTAATTCGTAGTAGTTAGTGTATAGGGCAGTGGGGGTAATGGTAATAATATTGTTAAAAGATTTAGTGTGACTAAAAAGGGAGAAATGAAATAATTTGGGTCACTCACATAATTACTTAGTCTATAGACATTTAACGCTTCAAACCACTATTGTTTTGAAAGTAGCTGAGGCGTATAAATTGATTACAATATTGTTAAATTGAGCAGAAATATCTTAAGAAGGGCGACAATGTCCTAAAGTCTTAAGTCTTTAGTTAGGGTATGACTTTGGAGATATCAACTATTATTCCACCACCACTGCTACTACCATTGCTAGGACAAGAAAGTTAAATTCTTTGAGAAATAGAGAAGAAAGACGTTAGTAAAGGAATAAAGTTGTATATGTGTATAGAGATATGATGATGACGAAGAGTTATTGTTACCCTGGGTGTATGATATTATGGCAGTGTCATAAGAATTAAGAAAGTCCATCGAACTCGAAATGTGTTCAAAAACACGACATGATTTCCAAAGATCTTACTTTGTATATATTTGTATAAGGAGAAATGTGTACTTGTTTGTTTATTTAGTTTGAAAAATGTAGTTCCTTCCGTGATGTGATGTGACTACTTTTGACTAGTGAAAGCGTCAGATTATAATTACTACTGAATGGGAACAAGTAAGCCAGATTTGAATTGAGTCTTGGATTGAAAAGTCCAACACAGTGTTGTGTTACAATTATATAATGTTCTAGACTTTGTTAACAGTTTCCTTGAAGGTTTGATAGAAATGAATTGAAATTTGTGTATTACGGCAGAGAAATAATTTTATTCAAAGTTAACTTATTATTATAGAGATTTGAAAACATGGGCTATGGGTAGTAGTTGTATATAGGTAGTTTGTATGTGTGTATATAATGTGGCATGGCATTTTGGCGTGACGAGTCTTCAATTCAAGGAACCAAGTAGTAGGAAGCTTTCTCTCATGTAATTTCTTAAGCCAAAGAAACTTCCCGATTTATTCAAGACTTCAAGAAGTTAATGGGACATTCATGAATTTTACTGGGATTGTTGTAGTTTATGTTTCGGATGGGGATGGGGTTTTCATAAATTTTGGGAGGGTTTGGTATTTTAAGGGAAAGTAGGGTCAGAGGGTTAATAAAAGCTTGGGTCAGTTGATACCGGGGTCAAACGTATTTAAAGGCTTTGGCTTTGGATGTTCTTAATTTGCGAAATTAACCTTAAAATCAGTTGAATTGAAAAGAAAGATGCTTTATTATTTATGGAGAAAGTATAAGTTAAATAGAGAGATGATAAAATGGCGAGTTTGAAAGAATGTGGATGTTCCATGAGACATGAATTGTATAGATTGTGATGGCAGAGGTGGTGCGTCTTTAAGAGAAGAGAAAGTATTGAGTAAGTAAAGTGGGTAAGATTCATAAATCCTATTAGTATTTGGCTGGCATTAGTTCCTCTTCTTGTTAGTAGTTAGTTACTAGCCCTTTAGTAGTCAAGTGTTCCCTTGTGCGATAAGAATTATGAATAGGCATTATGCATGCATTCCTTGTCTACTCTTAACTAAACCAAAGGGGCTCTATTTCAAAATTTCAACTCTCTCAAATGTCTCTCTTTCTTCCTCTTCACTAATTAGATTAAATTATAGCAACTTCAAACTCCCAATCTTTTACTACTGCTGAAAGTTCTGTAGGGAAAGCTGGATGCTTTTATGTACACAAGAATTACTTAAGTATCTGTGTATTGGAGTCACAAAGTACGGGTTTAAGCAGCACAAGGTGTATGCTATTCTATTTTATCATTTTACTGTACTTGTATGTTGTCTCAACGAGGTTGACTTATTGGCTCAAAATCAAATTCGTAGTTGTGCTTGTGTTTTTTTATTTTGGAACTTGGAATAATTATGAAAAAGTTTTGGAGAATTAGTAGAATTTAAGTCCTATCGTGTTGATTTCTCATTGTTTTTTATATTAATTACATATTCTGGATGATTAATTCACAGACAATTAGCTGAAAAGGTAATTTATATTATTGTGGAGGAATTTTGTTATTTGAAATCAGTTATCTGTTATGGTATTTGCCTATTCAAAGAAGGGCCGACCTTGCTTTGCCCAAAAAAACAATAACGAGTTATATTCAATAATGTGAAAGCTTGCAGTTTTATTAGTTTGATCAGGATTTATTTAAATGTGAAGGGTACACGTATCTCTGAGTTCAATGATAAGATATCATATTGAGCAAGACAAGATAAGCACTTAGGTGCATTATTACGACTAAACCACTCCCATACTTAAAATTGTTAAACTAAATTACTGCCATTATACTGATGGACTTTTTCTTATTGAATTATAGACTTGCTTTCAGACAACATATCAGCATCATTGCAAATGTTATCGATTCTAATGCACTTTCCTCTGCACATAGGTAAATTTGTTTTATTTGAATTGAACTTCATTCCAAGAAATGTTATACATGGTTGCATTGCAGCAACTGTCTTTTTGATGGAAAAGAAAGCGGGGTACGAACCTCATACTAAGCTATAATGCTTTGGAGATAAAGTGGATGGAAAATGAGCAAAAAAAGACCTTAAATATTTAAAATAGATTGCTTAACTGACCTTGTTCAACTTCAATCAAAAAGACATTAAGGAACAAAAATACATTTCCAAGAAGGTCAGTTCAGCTCGGGTTGTCCGCCTTAATGTGTATGTAAAATGTAAATGAAAGACACATATAACCATTAGGATGTAGACTTAAGTAATTGAAAACGATTTAGAAAGTGGTGGTAGTTGCAGCGTTTATTCGCTCAA
>JAQGAA010002802.1:0-11956 GCA_034696425.1 Isotoma viridis
CAAGGGATGTGTGCGGTTTAGACTTTTTAAAATGATTGTACAACAATGCATCGTTTTATTTTCGGAGGATTTCTCTTATAAGTCAATTTGCTAACCTAAGGTACATGTTTGTTACGGTCTTATTTCATGCCAAAGCCCAGCTTTTGGTTTGACGTTGACAATAAGAGCAACCACGAAAGCTGCCCTACCAATCAACTAACTTTATTGATTCGAATCATAAGCGGATCAAAATCCACTAGGAGTAAAAAGTAAAAGGCAGATACTTTCTCTGCAGCTTAGGCTTAAATACCAAAATCATAAAGCTAAAAGTCATAACCACCACTTTAACCTCTACTATGCTACTACCATGCATACCATCCTGCCAATATTAGTTGTTCCACCAGCCTTTTAGTATTTACTAAGTAGCATGATTATGTCACATTGTTTCAGGCATTCAACTGCATTGTGGTAGTTGAACTGAAGATTGGCCAGTTATATGTTTGTCGTACACATGCAGAAGGGTTTTTTGTATATTAACCCATTTTATCCCATTTTTATACAGAGAAAGAAGTCGCTTGCTTATTTCTACACCTAAATTCTAACTTTTACCCAGGTGCAAGAGAAAGAATCCATTGATTTTGTATGAGATGAAGATGAGCAAAGAAAGACAAGTAAATTGACTCAGGTGTAGGTGTTTGTATTTCCTAAAGTTGCATCTGATCTGATATGAATTCGATTTGAATGAGGATGGTGTTAAGCTGCTTAGCAAAAATTGAACTAAATTCATGGTCATAAACTTAACAGAACGACAAAGTCAGTTTTTTGCGAAATGTCAGTACGCTAGATCTGTGAGCTGTCATTAATCACTTTTTTGAAAGCCAACCTTTTTACATTCAGATTCAGAACGTATACTGAAATATTTGAAAGCTGAGCAACTGCTTTTCTACTCTAAATGGAAAATGGAATGGGATGAATATACAAGTATTATGTGATTTTTCAAAAGAGCAAAACGAAAAGTGTACGTGTGGAGTCGACTATAATATGTAATAATAAATGGAAACTTGATAAGGCGGTGAAAAATGGAAATCAGATATTTTTGAGAAATGTTTAGGAGGCGTATTACACAAAAATACAAAACAAATCCAATCTGTTATATCTAAAGTTGTGTTCTTAAACCGATTGTAGTAATGTAATGTGAATAACCAAAGTTTTACTAAAACGGTATAACTTTCAAAATGAAATATATATTCTAATAAACAAATCCTTATGTATTGAATCATCAAAAAACGTTTTTTCAATCAGTTATATGTAAATCTCTAGAATACATAATAAGCACTTTATCAAATTCATAACTTATATACTCATTTCGTCCTTATACAAAATATCGAGAGGTATGATAACTTGATACAACTGGAATTGTAATTTAAAAAAATAAAGTTCCCTTTTCTCATCTTCACTTGTGTAGTATATGAGAGTAAAAAAGGATCAGTTTACATCTTTTGCGGTCACAGGTCTGATAAAAATTGGTATTTTTTGTTTCTATTACAAACAAAATGTCTAACAAACTAATTGGAATGTATAATTTCTTCTTGTTATGTTTTTATTTATTTACTTTGGTACTAACAATACATCTCTCTGGCAAATTTATCACACAATCCGATTTGAGTCCGAGTTACCCGTCGATCCGAGGAAAAGGTGTCAGTCAGCATTTTTTGATATTTGCTCATCTATATTAACTTTATTCTCATAAGTAGAACACAATCAATGATATAATGTATAATAATAATACAATTATGTGATTGATTTCGTCGTCAGAAACATTGGCCCTGTACCTTTTGTTGCCATCAATTTACTAATAAAACATGATCCACTTATTACATGAAGTATGGACGGATGTCCATATGTAACATGGGTATTTATATGATATCGATGTCTATTATTTGACCAGTCGTCCGGGTTCTATAAATATTACTGTTTTTTCGGATGCAATTTATTATTCTTGGAAAAGTTTCAGAAAATAAGGCTTGTATTGTTCGGCGTATTACAATATTTTATAATAGGCATAAACTCCAGAGACTCTGGATTATATTGACTCTTTCATTGCCCTTTAGTTACCCTTCCTCTTCCTGCTTACCCGACCCTAGTTTAATACTGTTGATGGCGATAATGAAGCTAACGACCATATAAGAATAATAGTATTGTTTGTTGTCGATACTTATTATTAAATTGCTCTCTTTTGTGTGTACTATTTGTTTGATGAAAGGACTTCGATAATGAAATTAGAGAGAAACTTGAGATATCATTGTAATGAGTTTTATATAGTTCTGAAAAAGCTTTTAATAAAGGAATTGAGGTTCAGTATAATCTTGTTTCTTCAGTAGAATAAGAAGAGGATGGTAATGAGCAGTACCCATTATTATGTCCAGTCATACATACGCAGGATTTATTAAGAGATTGCTAGTGAACGATGGATTATATGAAGATGTTTTGTATGTATGTATTTATTAAATGTCTCTAATAAAATATAATTAGCTTAATTATTATGTTGTCAGCAGGATCATCATCAGATTCAGCTTGAGTTGATTTGATACTAATCCAACCCAAAACAATTTCCACATACTATTTCTAGTCTATAAATTTTTTCGTGTACGTAATAGGAGTTAATAGAAACATTCAGCTTCAGTAGTTGTTTAGCTAGAGACATATATATATATAATATATATATATAGATATAATAAAGCAGGTCTCAAGTTAGTTTGTTAGTTTGGAGTATTAATTATGGCATCTTTTATATAACACCATGTATTTTAAGCGAACAACTTTCATCAACTATAGACTCAGCTCATTAATACTAGGTTCTATCGTTCTATGGGGACATAACATTCAAACTACGAAAAGGATTAATACTGATTAGAATGTGAATGAAACCTATACATAATGATGATAATCCAAATGTTTAAGTTAAAAGAAGAAAACTAAACTCATCATAATGAACGATAAGTCTCTCATCATCCGATGGTACATGAAAGCTACACAAACTATCTAAATAATAATGACTAGGTTTACAGGCCTCTATGGTGACTTATTAACATTACATCCCACTATAGATATCATATTGTATTACTAAAAATTATATTCCGGTGTAGATATTAATATTATACATATTACTTGAAATTATATTCTACTAAAGGCAGTAGTAAAGAACTATTATCACTTATGCTTCCACATGACTCTAACTTTTATAATAAATAGTAAATTGCAGTGTGTATAGTTTTTTTAAATTGAATGTCATGTACGTAGAGAATATTATACGTTCTTGATCGTATACATTATTTTTTGGGGATCTCGAATAATCCTCTGGTTCCACTACATTTCTGACTACTATGACTCCTACATGTTCCAGATTGCAGATCATGTTCTAAGGGAGTTTTTCTGTCTTTGAAAGCGCACATAATATTATATTCCCTCATATTTCTACTGATGATGAACGGAAGAAGAGAGGCAAGTGAAGTCAGTCAGTCAGTAGAAGTTGAGTTTTACAGGTTTAGTTCTCTGAGGGTTATGGAACTGATCGGGGTTAAATTTCACCCAGAGCCCATTTAGGCACCGGCTGACCCATCCGAAACTCTCAGTCCGATATAAACTCTTCACTGGGTAACACCAGAAAAATCCTGGTCTCACTCGATTCCCGTTAAAATAAAATAAAGTCTTAACTTCTTTCCACTAGTTTGATTCAAAACTTTTTAGTAAATACATTTGAAATAATTTAGTCAGTTTTACTATTTCATTATGATTATTAAAAAGTCCTGAGAAAGTGTTGGAGATTCGGAGTTCTATACAAGAAAAGCAGAAATCACATAAAATCATCAGCGCCCATAGGGAAATGAAGAATTACTCCTTTGAGAAAGATCTCCTATAATTATTCCATCACCATTACGACAATCAGGTTTTACATTTATAATCTGTCTAGCAGTGGACAAACGAGGGGGAAGAAATCTTTAACTATGGTCGTCCTTTGTAGTAAGATCAAAATTATTATCATTTTATCACTTAAATGCTCTTTATTTATAATCCCTACTTGAGACTTTTTTATATTCATTTAAAAGAACGGGTTACTTCATTTTGTCAATTTACCCATTCAATTAATCCTAACTTCTGTATCCACACCCTTAGCTGTTATTTATTGTTCTAAATCCCTTTCCTCAGCCTGAATTCTCCTTTAAATACGTGATTTTTATTTCCTTTTTTAACATTCTTTTAGAGTAAACTTTTACACCCTGAAAATATCTCTACTATTCGAATGCAATAAAATTTCAAGTTAAAAAGGCATTACATATATTCCTTTATAATTCAATTGAAAAAACTGTCAAAGGATAACTATTCGTGTGATTTACGAAGTTTTGATATGATTTCAATAAGAAAAATCCCTTTTTGGCATATTTTGTCATTTTTGTTAGGATATAAACAATAATTCACCTTAAACGTCACAATTTGCGCAGAGAAAAATAAAAAGAGGGAGAAAGAAGAGAAAGCTTTAGGTACGTGCACAATAGGTAATAACTTTGTAATACGATAGTATCATCACACACAAAGATTCTGTAAGACGTAACTCATACGTAGACTAGATTCATACATACATTTGATACATTTTGATACAAATAAACAGTAGCATAAAATCTCGCTGTTGTGGCAAACACCTAGCAGCACCCTTTACTAATCCAAATGATCTCTTCCTGCCAGTCTACCTCAATACAATCCAAGATGATACAGCTAAAAGGCTGATTGTTACATCTTCCGTATAATTACTCTCGCATGGCATATTATAGTTGGAAATCATTAGTAACATCAATGATTCATCCGGAAGCGTGGTAATCATAGGTGGTGGTAGGAAAAGCACACGTCTCTTAATGCAGACTTAGCAGTTGAGGTTTTATATTAGGTAGTTTATGATAAATGAGTAGTGAAGAGATGAATTTCACCTGTCTGTCTTTTCTCCGCTCATTTGAGCTTGATCATTATTAAGAAGAGGAAGCTGATCTGCAGGATTTGCATTAATTCACTATCCTTTTGCTTCTCCAAAGCCATTTTAGTAATGGAAATGTCGTGTGGTCTGCAGTCCTTGAGTAAATCTTTATAGACTAGGGCAAGCAAGGATTTTGGTGGCTTGTGGGAAAAAGCTTTAGTTTTTACTTTAACTTTGTATTATTATTATGCAGCTTTATTATATAGTTACCTAGTTTTGTATTAGCTGTTCTTTTCTACTTTCTAACCAAAGTATAAAAATGGGTTTCACTCTCATCTACTCCTTTTTCAGAGATTTTTCATCATTTTCTCTATACTTCTTCTGTCTTGGTTGATTCTTTCTTTTTGTCTTGTTCAAAGTACTATTTGCTGTTGGGTTTATTCTGACGTAAGACTCCCAAGACAATCCATCAGGTTAATATATAGTTTATTTTAGCTTTGACATTATTCTTGACAAAGTGTATATTTAGCTTTGCTTACTTACTTGTTTTACTTACCTCACTTGCTTTCTTTCATGAATATTTAGAGACTATCACAAAACTCCATAACAATTTCTTGGGATTTTGTCTCTCCACTGGCTTGGAAAGTATTTTTTATCTGAATCACTTTTTAACTTTTGCTTTTTGATCACAAAGCATTTTTTTACGTTGTATAAATTTTTCAAATTCTTTGATATCGGTTGAGTATAGGAATAAGGGCTTTAGATATTTTTAGGTCAAGATAGAACAAATATCACTACTTTAAATGAGCTAGTACAGTGTATAGCTTGGTCTCTGTGGTATTATGTGAGAGCCATACAAATAAGAAGGGCATGGTAAATTGGTAGTTGCTTTCTCTCGCTCTATTTACGATGATATTTCCATTCGGAGTTTCGGAGTCAAGAAGAGAGGCAGGCAAACAAGATAGGATTAGTGTTTCCTCTTTCCTTTTGTTTATTAGGAAGTGGAGTACTTGTTGACAAAGGACCTCTTTGTCTCTGCGAATCCTAATCTTTGAAAAATAGCAAAAAGGGATGGGAGAGGTCACACCAGGTCATAAACCCTTGGACGATGGTGGTGGAAAACTGTCATAAAAAGGACTCGATGGAGACTCACTCAACTTGGTGGTGATGGATACCTTATGCAGTCGTCACAACCTCCTTGAGTGAGTCATCCAAGAGCCTTGAATTCAACGGTACGAACCTTTTCTTGGAAACAACCTCATTTCATCTCTTGTGAACATATCCTGTTCAAAAACACAACGACCAACAAACATTAAAATGTTCCACAAGCTTCAAAAAATCAATCTCATTTTCAACTACTGTTCTAACAACATCGGGTTACTATCCTATAATCCAATCATCTCTCAATCTATGGCTACGGTATCATTTACACTTAACCTTGCATTTATTTCGAACCATCCAATTTGACATTTCATCCATGGGCGGCTACGATAGGTAAAGTTCCACAGTTATATAAAGCCCTTATTCCATTTCGATGTTATCGTTTTGCCCAGTAGGCAATTTTTTTCGTCTCGTTTTCCCAATATTAACACTGATAATAGCATCTCAAAAGCAAACTGTTCCGTTCTAGTACATCCAAGTGTAAAAAAGTAAATGAATAGAAAGGCTTTTCCTTGTGCTTTTTTAGCGAATAATTTTTTAATCAAATCTAGATGATAAAACGATAAAAACTGAGAGACATCCAACATTCAATTAACTACATCTTCTTAAACTAACACTCTTAAAACATGATGTTTTTGTGTTCACAAACTAATAAGCATTGGATATAATATTACAATAAATATAGTCAGTATTAGACGAAACCAAGAGTCAACCAGATGCTTGAGAAAAAGACCATTAGTTTTTTTTTTTTTTAAAAAGAGAAGCTGATCTACTTAAATGTATTCTGAAGAAAATTTTCTTGCTAAACATATTGAAAACTAAGATGATTTATTACATCAAGCCTTGTTGGTTTAGATGTTACACTAAATTTCGTCTCTCAGAAGAGCTTGATAATATTGTATAGAATAGACCACCTATAGTTACACCTAAATAAAACTACTACTAACTACCATATTTCCAGTGGTTTATAAAGATATTTTATACACTTTATACTCATTAAGAACACTTTTGGAAACTATAATAGACCTTTAGAAGTACAGTAAGCTTATACATTCAGAGTGCATTAACTATTATAACCCTGAACTTTCATAATGGAAGACAGATTAGTGCTTCACGGGTAACTTGTTAGAAAAAAGGAGATTTCTACTCAAATGAATCGTTGACTAGTTTAACTTATTAAAAACCTTAGTAGTTATTGATATACATTTTATTATGCTGCTGACTGGATACACTGCTAAATCATATTATATTCACATTATTGTGTCTCTGTTTTATCCTTACAAATACACACACATATGCATGCTTTTACTTTTTTAACACCAACAACATTACACCCTCGTATCAGATCACCGCATTACAACTCTGTCCATGCCTTTGTAGCTTTGCCCATGTTCATTTAGAGATCCGTTCTTTCATAGATCATTCTTTGGGTTTCAGATATCCATCTACGAGGTACTTTTTACTTAGTATTTATAGTTTTACTTACAAATCTACAGGATGAAAAACTGTGAGAAAAATTTCTAACGTAAACTTCATCATTTTCATATCTGAATGCAGTGCAGTCAACCGACAGACCGAAAGCAGACTTAAAAAAACCATGCTACTATACTAACTAACTATACACTTGTTTTATTATAAGTGCTACTATTATTTTTATACTGGAGTAAACCCGATGTACATGAATAAAAAAACGGATTACACTATTATGTTGTATTACATAGAAATCCAGAAAAGAAAACCGTACTGGTTACATAATAATAATGCTTCAGTTGCTTGTATCTTACACTCTGCTTTCTTTATTCTTTTCAAATCATAAATTCATATTGACTTACTTGTGCTCTAATATACTTCTTAACAAACCGTGTGGTGAAAAAATATTACTTCATCATCCAACATCTGCACTCCTATCTTTTTACATCTTGCCAATAATACACACTACTAGTCACAATAAGCTTTCATTGAGTTATGCCAATCTGTTGAGGGCAATTTTCACTACTACTTTTTCTCACTTATACTATTGCAATCCTCATAAACATCATTTCAGCAATTTGCTATCTTGTCTAGAAATTTTCTTCTTGTAAAGCATAAAATAAAAATGGGATGCATTATGTCTTCAACTGATGGGATTCTTCTGCAAACGTAATCATATAATGATGCTTCAGAGTTTTTTAGATTTGCTTGTTATTTTTTTTATTTTTATTCTTCACAAAGATATCACATTACATTGCATCTATCTATCATCTATCTATCGTTGCGCAATCCCTTTGGATGATGGTCATTCGTGCAAACTACATTGGCTTATTTAGTACTATAATATGCAACTACTGTAATATTATATTCTTAACTCGTATCACAATTTGTCTCATGTATGTATAACGTACTAATCAGACTGTCACTTTCATTCTTAACTGAAAAAGTTAAAATTTTTCCACGGTTATTCATAACATGTTGTTAACATGAACACTCTCTTTACGTACTTATGCATTTCATATAGAATTTTGGAACCATTAAAAAAATTAACAGAAGCCTAATAATATGAACCGTATTTTCATTTGGATATGCAACTAAAAAAATAAATACGTCAAAATAAATTACTGCACAAATTTGGAATATCTGGTAGAGCATTTTTGCAATATGTAAAGACCTTAAATATATATTTAAATTTATTTTGTTTGATAATGTCATTACGCAACTGTGGGTATATACACGTTGACCTTTACTGTCTCTGAGATGAGAGTGGAATAAGAAATTAAAATGCTATAAGCTATGTGTAGATATTTTACTTATGTAATAAATAATCGTGAGTATCAGTATACATGGTCATAATTTTACTTTCAATATGGTTTCACAATATTAAATAAAGTGTTATTTTACTTTTTCAGTGTAAAAAGAGGGTCGCCTGCTCATGACGAAAATGACATTATTAGAGAGTTGGACCAAGCCATCTCCGTGTGGTCAAGGTCTACACCTCTTAAATTTAATAGGCTAAGTAAGGAGAGAGCAGATGAGGCTGATATTCGAATTACTTTCTCAAAGTAAGTCATTTCGTCGTTGTACATTTGGTATTGATCATTTGGAATATTATGTAAATCGATTTTGAAATGTTACTTTTTTACTTTAACTTAAACAGAGGGTATCATGATGATGGGTATCCTTTTGATGGGAAAGGCTCCATTCTAGCCCATGCATTTTTCCCAGGTCAAGGGCAAGGGGGCGATGCTCACTTTGACGATGATGAAATTTGGATTATCAATGGGGATTCTAAACCTGGAGAAGGTTAGTATATAATAGCTTGCTTTGTAAATAAGGCTTTCTTTTACTTTAGTAGTTATTTTAATTTTTGTCAAAAGGAATAAACCCAGTAATTTATGCATACATTTGGGCATTCCTTTAAAAAGGGACGAGTTTTTTATAACCACTGATAAGTCCTTTTGTTTTCTTAGAATTCATGGCCAATTTTTAGGATGGAATATTTCCTCTGCAGTACAATTGTACCATACATAGCATTATCACAAACTCCCATTTCCTTGTTTTTATAGTCAAATTAGTTCAGTCTCGGTCGTAATTTTTTCGTTATTGGTTATTATACTTGGTATTAGTATAATAGAATCGTATTTAATTATTATTTTCGAAGTACTGTGACTACCGAAAATGGAAGGTTGCTTATCAGTTAGGAGCGGAAGCTAAGTTGTTGATTACTAAAACTTTTTAGCTGGACCATAGACAACGTTAAGTGTAATTGATAAACAAATCGATAGGGAATCCGAATCCAGTGAGTCTTTCCACTAATATACTAAATGGAGAAATTTAAGGATGTAAACGTGGAATTTTATAGGGTTGAAGATATAGAGGCAAACTAAGAATGGAAACATTTTAAAGGTTGCATGTGAATAGATAAACCCATACGAAAAGGCTCTTAGCAGAAACTTTCTTAAAGAAATTTAAGAGCATAAGTTCTGAGTCATGTTCCTGTCATATAACATCAGACATTTGAAGCGATGGTAATTGCCATTGGTTGGTTGTATTATGGGATGTATAACGGAAAAGAGTATGAATTGTAGAAGGATATGAACGTGGCATTTACTGAAAATAAAATAGACATAATGCAGATGAAATGAGGAAGGAAAAGTATGAGCTGGGTTAAGTAGACTAGGGAGAAAAGGTCGTAAACTAAATTTGAGTTTTATTGCTGACTTTTCCACAGGGACGAGACTGTTCGCCGTAGCTGCTCATGAGTTTGGACATTCATTGGGTCTATCCCATTCAGATGTTGAAGGAGCATTGATGTACCCATGGTATCAAAACTTTGGCTATGATCTTCGCCTCTCTCGAGATGATGAGTTAGGGATTCAACGAATCTACGGTATGAGACCTGAGAACAACAGGCTGAAGTAGCCTATAATAAGCTCTTATGACAGTGTTTGTCATCACTTGTGAATTATACGTTGGACCACACTTTATTTCTAATGTTATAACACTATAAGGTGCCGTGACGGACTGGGCAGATAATCCGTACAACCCGAAAGGTCCAACGCAAAGGCCACCTTCTTATCCAGGAAAAACACCAACAGGAAGAAAACCTTCTTATCCTTCGGACGGCAGACCTAGCACTTGTGATTCTTCCTACGATGCAATTTCTCTCA
Source organism: Isotoma viridis (assembly GCA_034696425.1). NCBI lineage: Eukaryota > Metazoa > Arthropoda > Collembola > Entomobryomorpha > Isotomidae > Isotoma > Isotoma viridis. Next base: position 10,747 of record JAQGAA010002802.1, read on the forward strand.
TCCGAGATGAACTTTTTATTTTCAAGGGACGATATTTTTGGAGAGTCAATTCTTCTCGGAGTGACAACCAACTTCTCAAAGGGTATCCATCTCTTATCAACAGGATGTGGCAACAACTTCCTCCCAATATTACCCACGTCGATGCCGTTTATGAGCACAATCAAGTTGAAATTGTTTTCTTTATTGGTAAGGAGATGGTTTTTACTAGCCTAGATTCAATAATAATGGCTTGAGTAATAAAACGCCTCTTTAATGGCATTGACAACGGCTTTACGGACCGTTAATATCCAACATATTATCTATATCGGGAAGAGAACATTTTTTCAATTTGTAGGGCGTTACTACTGGAGGTTCAAAGGAACAACCCTTGAAAACGGATACCCCAAACCGCTGACCTCGATGGGTATCTCACCTGACGTGGAGAAGATTGATGGGGCTATGATTTGGGGTCACAACATGAAAACCTATTTGTTTTCTGGCTCACAATACTGGAGGTAAATAATTTCACTTAAAAACTTCTTGTTGATATTAGCAAAGACGCTCAAAACTATCCCTACCAAACAACTGTTCATCTAGTCATTAACTATACTTAGCATTAATTGTAAATTTTTTGTTCACAGGTTACAGGACAATGATCGAAGTGTCCTTCGAATAGATCCTGATTACCCTCGGGATATGTTTGTTTGGCATGGAGTTCCAAACAACATTGACTCCGTGCTAAAATGGAAAGATGGAAATACGTACTTTTTCAAAGGGAAAGTATTTTGGAAATTTAACGATAAGCATATGAGAGTTCAAAATGAAAACCCAACACTATCGGCTCCATTTTGGATGGGTTGTACAAGCACTCCCATAACACCTACAAATAGAAGTCCTATGAATCCAACATCTGGAACAACTTCTTCTGGAATCTCTATAACATTGACTAAACCTCTTAGATTCATCAATACATTAGTACTCTACACATCCATTAGTCTTTATTCGCTTGCTTTCACCACTCAATTCTAGTCTCTCTCTTTCGTTCTCTCTTGCTCACTTGGGTTGACCATCCAAGACGATGAGAGACATGGTTACAGAAAAGAGCAACAGAGAAAATCTTAATCCTTTAGAACAACAGTGACATTTCTTGTCCCACTGTTGGTTGTCTTATTAGACGTCACCACTTTCTCTATCAACTTTCCCTCCAGCAACTATTAAGTGAGTCCTTCCT
>JAQGAA010002803.1:0-11956 GCA_034696425.1 Isotoma viridis
ATCTTTGAATGTGCTATATTATACGATGTATAATAGCATAATATGAAGGAATATAGATTCTTGGTAAATGAATGAATGAATCCAAACCTGCCAAAATATTATCCATTAAACTGACTTCCTCACTTCTATTCTCAACCAAATAACTGACAATAAGGTTCTAGACATTTCTGTATCCTTGCATTTAGTTATATGAACAGCTGTGGCAGTTGGCAGTCAATTTCTTTCTCTTTCCTCTAGGGAGATTATGTATGGCTTCCGTTAAAAAATTCATATTTCTCCATCCAACAGGAAGTGAAGTCATCCCTCCTGCCTGGATAAATTCATATCAATCCATTCCATTCCGGATGAGCTTAGAGCTAGCCTGTTGGAAAAAGGCTCCTGACTGTTAGATACCGTTGCCGTTGCCACTATGGTTATTTTAACCATTCCTTAGATTGAACTCACTATTTCTTTGGAAAATAGTCTCAGACAGTTTACAATACTTTTTGTATTGAAGGTACCATCCGAAGTTACCCCTTTAAGAGTTTACACTACTTGTGCATCAAGCCGTAGCCTTATTATTATATTATTATATTTGGGTCATGTCGGGAGTTGGCAATTACTGTAATCATACGGAACCAAAATCTTTATATGCAAAGAATTTTGGTATATGCTTTAATATAACTACATTAAACTATATAACATCATTATCCTTTCACAAAATCTGTGCTTTTCATACTTTCTCCGGATTGCCGACATTCCAAAGGAATAATATAATAAGATTTAATTTACTGCTTTTACACCAAGATGTTGGTGACAAAATAATAATAGGTTATTGAAGAATAAAGTTTCAACCTGAATTTGAATATTATAATGTATTCTAGACCCCCACAGATTATCCGTTGTTTGCTCGCAAATTCATAACTTTAATGTTGAAAAGTTAAGATATAAAATAATACGTTGTCGTCTTATACTTGAGATCACCTTTTCCGTGGGGGTTTCAGGTGCCACACGTGTAGAGGTGAGATAAGTCGGTGGTTTGTGGTAAATTACTTGAGACTTTAATAAATCATTACCCCTGGAATGCCTCCCGACGCTTATGTATTTTCATATTAACCATTCTTCCTCAAAATCTTGAACTTTTTTGGGGTAACTGTATTTAATAATGATAATTTATTTAATACTGTAGAGCTAAATAATTCTAAAAAATTTTACATACGCAGCATGGTAACATTTGTAATATTATTGTATTATGTTTTATATAATACCTGCACTCATTAGTTCAATTCAATAAAACATTCCACAAGCACTTAGGTGCCTGCATGCCTGCCTGCTTTTATTTATTTATTCCATATTGGATTTGGCTCTACAAACATACCCAAAATCTCGAAATCCAACTCCAAGTATTGAGGTTACCATTTCGAGCGATCTGACTAAACTCGACATTCAAAACTCACTAACTCCCTAGAAGAGAAACCAAACCACCACAATTAATTCTGCACATTTGAAGGTTATCATCATCATTATCATAATGATTATGTGTGTGCTGATATTTATAGAAACTTCTTTCCTTTAAGGTTCGTAGAATACCCCCACCACTGTGCGGAACCGCACAGTCCGCATACATATAACTTTTCCTTGGCTTGAGTTTTGGGAGTTTGGGTTTTGGCCTTTGGTAATTCCGTATCATGAGACCATAAGTACCACATTCAGTAGATTTTCACATTAAATTCTTGATGGGAATCCAATGATAATTTTATAAGTAGTCGTTTGCTTACATACAACGGCAGAACTAAATACAACCTATATATTCATTCATAGTCTTGTCAGTCATCATTGAAATACCAACACAGAAGAGCCAAAGCCACCGTGGCAATCTTTCTTGGTGGCAGTAAATGCATATAATGATGATGGCCCTATTTTTGTGTTACGTCAAGAGATAGATGAGATGAGTATCTTTTACCTTTTTAATGCTAGAAAGAATAGTACTATGATGATCGTATCGCATCACTTGACTGTGAGAAATAATAATATTTGAAAGAGGCGATAGAGAGAATGTAATGATGATGACGGAGCATAAAATGGAAGGTAATGCGTCCGACCTCTTAAAGGCATTGGTTTTGCTTGGTGATATAAAATTACAATGGTGGTGGCATGCCTCTCTGGTGCCTATTCCAGGCTTGGTGGTGGTGACGGTAGATACACCACTTTAATACGATTCTACTCCTTAAGCCTTTATCTCTAATTGAATTCGGATTGATTTTCCTCCCTTTACTTCCCTGCCATCATCATGCCATGGGTCGGTCTTCAACTCTCTCAACACAAAGTCCCAGATCTTTCTCCAAAATGCAAGAAGAGAAACGGTGCGAGTGTTAGTAACAAGGTAGAAAAGGCACAATTCTCTCCGTTATGTATGTGACTTAATGTAACTTTCACGTAACATTATAGCAAAGTAATAGACCTGTTCATCTTCCAGGGCTCCAGTAAGTCAGTAGTAGTAGATCTGTCACTCTTATTCAGAATTAGAATCTAACATCCTATTCTTCCTATCTCCTTCTCTAGAGCCTGGAGCTTTCTCAACCGTCTACAAAATATAAATTTCTAATACTTCTTCCCCTAAAACGCTCCGACTTTATCATACTCTCTTCAATATAACCAATCTTATTCTAAGGCTCTTTGTGACATTTAAAAAAGAGAAATCAATAAAGCTCATAAAAGTGGGATTCCTTCCTCTTATTTTTTAACCCTCATATTTGAATCTAAAATCGCAAAAGGTATGCCTAGAGGTGTGTGTGTGTGCAGTAAAAAGTAGTACTGCACTCAAAAGCTATATTATTACCACCAACAATCACCTACCTACCACACACATGAATACCATAGATGGTCGAAGATGTACTCATTCATTCAGAGATAATACGAAGACAGATCGAGAGAAAGTGGGGAAATAAGCGAGAGAAAGTATGTATACTCACTCACAGGGCCTTGAATTCACTCCAATATTGAATCTGTCTTTCTACTTTTACTGTATACAACACAAACGCCAACTACTACCACTACCACACCACCATCATCATGAGAATCCTGATCATCATCCATCTAGCCAAAACAGGGTACATGCACAGTACGTATACTATGTACAAGGTAAGGACTATATGTATTCATACGATGCGATGCGATGCAAGGATCTCTTGCCGTCTTTTCCGCTTCAAATGGTTGAGCATTTTCCTTTTTGGTCCGCGTACAAACTACTTCCTTTTCTTAACGCTTGTGAAGATTTTGATTCAGTTGGAAGGTGGAAAGTATGAAGAAGTCCTAATGCCATCAGGGCCAATCATCATCATCGCGCATGTTGAGAGTTTTCACCTTTTAGCCAACAGAATGACTAAAATTTAAGGAATAATGGTATGATTATATGAACAAGCGAAAGGCGCTCGTACTTTGGAATATCACTTATCGTTGTCTCCAGTAAGTGACCTTGCCTTATCTGAACCAACCAATGATTGTTGTAAAAGTGATGGTAAAGTATATGATAAAGGTTCGCTAGAAAGGCAGGGTAGGTCGAGTAAAACAAACTCATTTCCACTTGCTGGTGTACCATTCGCTCAACTACCAAAAAATTTCATAGGGAACAAAGCCAACACGTCAACGTCACATCAGCTAAATGATCTTTTGATCCTTACTATACTAATTCAGAGCTAAAGAGGAGAAAAAAGCAATGTAGGTTATATTGAACAGAAAGTCCTTAGTCTAAGCCATCAAGAAGTAAAAACAGAAGGATAACAAAACACATCTTTACTACAGCTTTCAAGATAAATCTACACAGATCTGAAGTTACTACTAGATAGGATACTAACTTGATAGACTGACTACAACTACCCATGACGGCCCCTCCATCCATGTGTCATGATGACAGGGCCTGAGTTGAGCTGGCCTTCTCACAGAAAAATGCTCACCTTCAAACCCTAAAATCTAACTTCTTTCTTTTCCTTCAAGACGTTTGAAAAGATAGTAAAGTAGAGACTTCATTGGACTTAGTATTTCGACTTTCTTTCCTTGACTGACCAAATCCCTCCATGTCAGTGCTCTAAACTCTTTTACTTTTCCTTTACCTCGTGTAAGATGCCGAACTACAAAAAGAAAGGGAAAGTATTTCGTAAGGGGTAAAGCGACCTAACCAATAGTGGGTACAGTTGTAAGCAAGATGGAAGAGCATATCACATCATCATCAGCGACCCTTCCGACTTTCTAAAAAAAGGGCTTAACCATGTCCATATACATCACTTAAACTTTCTCTATTCCCACTCAACATAACACTCTTTCAATTTTTTCTGTACTTACTTTCTTTTGTACTTTACTTACTACGCTCTAGTTACTATCTTCCAATATCTAAATCCTGTTTCTAAGCTTTCTTTCACATAGCAATAATACTTCTTTCTACTTTACCATCATCTTATTTCTTCAGTAACAACAATCAGAACACGCTGCATGCGTTATTTTTTTATCTGAAAACATTTTCCCATTCCTTCTTTCAAATTGAAGACACTTACTAGGAAAACCATGAGTAGAAGTTGTGAGTGAATTCGACAATTTCGACCTTCCCTTGTATCTTTTGTTACCAATCATGCATTAAGTTGGAATTATACATGGAAAGAAAGCATTCTCAAATCTCACGGAATTTCACTGAACAAATCGAATTTCTCAATGTTCAGTGTTAGCTTGCCTGACTGCTCTAGATTTTTTCACAACGTTTTCCTAAAGACAATATTTCCCAGTTGTCCCTAGTGCTAGATAATAATGCTAATGTTTTATTTTTACTTTAATCGAGTGCTGTTTGAATGTTTAGTTCAAAGTCACCAACATTGATTAGAAATGTGAATGCAAATCATTGACTTAGATGAGCTAGAAAATTATCCTAATTCTTGGAAAGGGTGGCTTATTTTTCTGATGAAAAATTTCTTTCAAAACATTTACCTCAATATTGACCTCAATACAATTTTTGTTTTTCCAGGAACATTTAAGCATTACCATTTTAGGCTATGAGCTTATGTAGGTATTTAAAAAAAAATTGTATACCTTGGTTTGGTACAGAATTATTTCTATTTTGTATTTCTTAACTAGGTACTTGGCTTGGTTTAAGTTTAAAGTTAAAACCATTTCCATGCTTCATTATCTTATCAACCATGTAATTAGCGATTTTTATTTTCTCGTTCGATATAAAGTGACAAAATAGAAAAATATATGGATGTTCAGTTGCACATCAATAAGAATCGCCAAATTTTCCTCATGTGACTGATTATCTGATTAACGATCTATTAACACAACTAACACTACTAATAAGTAAATATAAATTTGGTAGTAAACGTAAGCTACTGATGTGAAATATTGCTTCTATAATAATGTTTCGAAATTGGTTTGCTAACTGTAAATCATGCGGTCTGAAAACCTTACTGAAAAATGTAAACTAACCGATAAAAATTATGATGCATATTTTAAGAAACTTCAAAATGAAAATCGAGTCCAAGAAGCAAAATCCAGTTGTACAAACATATCGTCTCAATGGAAAGACTAGGCCGTTAATAATCCGCTTACTCTGAGAATTACTTGGATTCATTTATTCCTCTGCTTATTATTTACCGAATATTTAAATTTTGACTACTTCCAGTGAAGTTGTTGTTGCGCATTTTTCAAGTCTAAAATGTTTCTTATTTTAATGATTTCTCACAGAAATGTTAACATAAGCAGTATTGCTATTACATCAACCATAACAAGCTTAACTTATGATTCCAATTTATTGGTAGCCTCCTACTATGGTCTTAAATTAATCAGTAAATTAAGGCACAAATACTGAGTTAACGGCCTTAATTACCCGTGGGAATGAAAATAAATAAACTGAAGAAAATATCAATTTTTCATACTTCAACAATACCGTTATTATTACGGAAATTCAGTTGCAACGGTATGTCGTGGCTTCTTGAACAATGATAGAGTTTAAAGACTGCTGGAAGAAATATAAAGAGTATTGATTATTAAAGAACTCGTCTACAAATATGCGTTATTATTATTTAAGTAAGTTTTCAAGTGACTGGTGAATGTATCGCTGGACGCCCATCAATCAGATGAGAACGAAACGTTACTGATTCGCATCTGAATTAGGAAAAGAATCCGGCAGGACTATTCAGCCGAAAAAAAACGTTGTTTATTAGAACTGGGGAATCACATGGTCGAAAGTGGTATCTCAGGCTCGTTACTTGTTTGTTGCGGAGGTCTTCCGATCCCACGAGTTATTGATGGTCTTCGACTTGAATCTTGATCTTGGAGAAGGTAAATAGGTAAACATCCACTTTCATCCGTCACAGATATCTCAGGATAAGGAAACCCCGTCTAATTGATTAAAAAATAATTAAAAAAAAATTGTAAGTAACAAATTTAGTTTTTGCATTTGAATAGCAAATATCACAAAAACCATGAAAATTGGGATTTTTACCGTTGGATCTAATTGTTTAAGCACAGAATGTTCTTGAATCATGGCCAATTGTTGATTATTAGAAAGAGCATATGGACTTGGAGGACCTTGAGTAGGATGACCAAAAAGATGAAGACCTTGCAATCCTTGCGAAATGTCTGGTGGCAAAGGTGATTGTGGATGAGGAGCTAAAGGCGAGTCTAGAGGTTGAAAAAGCCGGACAGGTGAGGAAGGGGAGGATGAAGTCACTGAATGACGTCTATCGTCTCTCTAATAAATCAATTAAAGCATCGAGCATTCATATTTACCTTCTAAAAACTTAAACTAAAGTAGTAATAGAAAGCATCATACTACACTATAAAAATACCTGTAACGTTTTTGCAAGTCTAGGAGAAGGTGGACATGTTCCTTCACTTCCACGTCTAACTGGGCTGTATCGTTCGCAACTCATATGGCATAGGTCCTTGTACGTTTCCCGACCTAAATATAGTTGATTTCCACAAAACATGACTTAATGACTTGAACCGTTTGTAATTTATAATCTACGATTTGAAGACGTTTTAAACTCAACAATCAAATCAAGAACATTGAAATAATTAAAGTAAACAAAACAAAAAGTATTAAAGCAAAAAAAAAATAAAAAAAATAAAACCTTGATGGTACATGCGATACTTTCGAGCTTGAGGTTGAATTCTAGAAAGCGTGTGCTGAAAAAGTCGACGAGAATGGGAAGGGTGTGGCATCAAGCCCATTCCAGGTGTTGGTGTATAACTTGATGGGAAATTCGGGCCAACCATATAAAGTTTATGTGATTCAGGATCAACAACTTAAAATTGTTAAAAAGGCAAAATAAAAACAAACGAAGTTTACATGCTTACAGAAAAACTCAAAATTAAATAAAATCGGGACAGCAATAATAACACATGGAACATGAAAGCATGTTATCAAATAAGATTATTAACCAGTTATGTCAACAATAAATGTACGACAAAATTAAGATCATTACCAGGTGGTCTTTCTACGACTGTTATAAGACCCGTACGACGACTTCTGCCTCGAAATAACGCGTCGTCTTCTGGTGTTGTCAAATAGGTTGCATCCCGTCTTAAAACTCCCTGTCATAAAAAAATACGAAACTAATTTAGTAGTGCCATAGTTAAGTTTTTTTTTTCATTCAAGTAAAAATCATCAAAAATACTCAGCAATTAATTATCTCAATTAATTTCTCGTACCGTTGATAATTGCTCTCGTGACGATGGATGGCTCCAACCACCTTCACAACTTTGCTGCTGTTTTTCTTTTTGCTGAAGATTAGCTCCTCCATCAGATGCTCGTCTGCCGAATCCAGATGCTGAAAATAGGCGTAATGACAATGCTTCGTAATAAATCGATTCTTAAGTTTGTATAAACAGATAGGTAAATCATGGTAAGGTAAATGAAGTAGTATTACTGTTTTCCATGCTTGGAGGTGGTTTAAGTAGATGCTGATCTTTGATGCTTTCCACGAGAGGAATAGCTTCGTCGTCTATTCTTGTTACAACAGGAAGGCCCTGCAAAGTTTTTTGCAATAATAATAATCGCACAACTCAGTCACAATAAAACTGAGCAATCTTTTGTCAATGCTGAATTGTATGGACAATGGACTTACTTGTGGTAGGTCGACTGTGTGACGTCTTCCTTGGTGTGATTGGGAGGTCTCTGTTCTTACAGGGACGTCTTCTCCGACTCGCATCTCATCAAACTAACATTAAATTAGTAAGAAAATTTTTGACTTCTCAATTTCCAATTCCATCAAAACCATCTATCTTCTATTCTTATTTCAAAATGCTCATACCTTCTCATAAATTTGCGAATCGTTAAGAAACAGATGTATTTCGGGAGTAGGTTCCTGTCGTTCAACAACTCCCGTTGTAATTGAAGCTTTTCTTTGGACAGGGAGTTGAAAGTATGTCTGGCCAATTGCTTCTTCTATTTTATCATCCATAAGTAAATCGTATATTGCACTAACATGATCAAACCGTGACTCTCTTATTGACTGCATTATCAAGTCTTTCGAAAGTCCAGGAAGTAAAGACATTTGATCAATAATTGATTCATCTATTGGGAGACAAGGCTCTTCGCGTACCATGGGTGTTACTCCATTCTAAAAAAAATTAATAACTTTCTCAGTCTAAAAAGTTACAAGTAATCAATAAGTGACTACTATTATATATCAGCTTATTAACGTTTTAAGTGTTATAAAACAGAAATTACCTGAATCATCCATTTATGAGCGAAAATCTGAGGGATCGTCAGTCTTTTTGAAGCATCCACTACTAGCATGTGTCTTATTAAATGCTCACAGCCAGTGGACATAAAAAATGGAATGCGAAATTTCCCAGCAATAACACGATTTCGGAGGCTATGCAGGGTTGAGCCGTCAAAAGGTAAAGCACCACAAACGAGTACGTATAAAACTACTCCCAGACTCTGTTTTGAAACCATAAAATTATTTAACTCAATCCGTCTGGTATGAACGATTTAATGAATGATAAAAATATTAAAATGAGAATTAAACAATAAAGGTGCTCTTACCCAAATATCAGTTTTAGGACCATCGTAGCTTTTTCCTTCAAATAATTCTGGTGCAGCATACGGAGGACTCCCTATTCATTTGACATAAATAAATTAGATTGTTTGATTGCATATAATCGTTAATTTGATAAAAACACGACTTACCACACCAAGTGCCTGAAAATAAAAATTAAAAAAATTATGAATCGGGCATTAAATGTATAATTTGTAAATAAAAAACACGATTTGACTTACTCAATAAATTTCCATCAATATATTCATTGCTAAACCCAAAATCTGCAGAGAGAAATTAAAACGGTTAAGACGGAAAATAGAGCTTAACGTATTAAATAAGTACTACCTACCAGCTAATTTAATATTATTATTTCTGTCTAGTAGCAAATTTTCTGCTTTGAGATCACGATGAACAACGCCATTTCGATGGCAATAGTGAACAGCTTGAACAATCTGATTGAATACTCGGCGAGCCTCGTCTTCATTCATCCTTCCATTTAGTACTAAATGATCTGAAATATAAAATTATTAAATTAACTCTAAGCTTAAAATTAAAATTGATCAAACTTTTCCCTCTGTCGATTTTTATGCAATAAAAACCGGAAATCGGATATTATTATTTTTCAAACTCACCAAATATTTCACCGCGACTTGCATATTCCGTTACAAGGTAGATAATCTTTTCTGTTTCCATCACCTGCACAAAACGAATCCAAAATTTACTTTATTTTGAATAAGATAACATTTTATACATCCGCGACAAAAGGTAGCAAATTTAATTATTTATCTTTCTGACGATCTCTTTACTTCGAGAAGTATGCTAGCATTCTCTTTGAACTGCTCAAAAAAATTGCACAGCATTATAAGTAGTGAAAGTTCGTCTAGATACAATATGTATATGTAATTTAAAACTCGATTGGAGTCTTAGTTTATTTTACCTGATATAATCTAATGATATGAGGATGTTTTAGCTTCCGCATTATGTGAATTTCTCGGAATATCTTTTTTAGGTTATCAGGACTCAACTTGGTTTTATCAACAATTTTAATAGCCACCTGAAATCATAAAGAAAACCGTATTATAAGCATTAATATTTAATATCCTCATTCATTATCATGTAGCCGCAAATCTACAATCGAAGCAAAATACTCTACAATCGAAGCAAAATACGCTTTCATTCACAATTTAGCTCAGCAAGCAGATTCATTGGCGTCATTTTCCCAATTCTTCATTCCACCATGAATAATTTCTCTAACAAAGTCAACCAAGGGAAAGCACGGAAAGATTCTGTAACCCTGCAGTAAGGAAGTTGCACCGTAGGACTGCTGTAAGTCAGTGGACTTCACTTTACTTCACCGGCTCTTAGAAGAGATAACGCTAAACAAGTAAAAAGCTGCATGACGAAACTGACGTCCGAAGCCGGTCTCTGTGATTAATGGGATCCCCATGGAACGAGAGGATAGGCTATTTATTTACGCCAAGGCTGGTTGTGCCTGCAGTAGTAGTATTACTGCTACAGATACAACGGTAACATTGAATACAAGGCAAGGGGTTCCTTTTCGCTCTGTATAAGCATAATAAACGAGAACCAAAGCTTACAATAGGCTTGGCAAACTATCTTCTGTGAAACGAAGGTTAAGCTACTCGTACTCATGACTGCTTACTTAACTATGTGATATGAAGCTTAAAACGATATACAGGCACTTAATCCTATATCCAAAAAAAGAATATTATGTGTTGTTTGGTATTGGAGAAAGTTATCCCTGAGTGAAAGCAAGCAGAGATGTAAGAATGAAAAGAGTTTAATGGCACGGATACAGTGGTCTTGCTATATACACAGGTAGTTTACAATTTTGAGGGAAAGAGGAGGAGGAGGAGGACCCGGCACTCCAATTTGCGTCATGTTTCGTCACACGGACGTCATTCCAAAACAAAGTCAGAGAAAAAAAGCTGAATCGTGTGCTTATAGCATGCTAGACCATTTCGCTCGAGAAAGAGAACAACTCTTGATGAGAGTTTGCAGAGTAAAAAGTAAAACTAGATATTTTACAACTACTACAAGTACATGCATTCCACAATACTTCCATTGCCACGCCAAATATTTATTCGAATACTATTAACCTCAACAACTTGAAAAGAACAGAATCTCAAACATGCATAACTGTATTTTCTCTTTACTTAATTTCTGTTTCTGCCTGTCTCGAATTTGTCTTATTTTACTTTGAATTTTAAGATTCTGCCTTAGTTTCTGTACAAGGTTAAGTTACTCGTTTAAACTAAAAGCAGATGAAAAAACTTTACCATGAATAAATGATTCAATATTTAGATGTTCCCCTCCAATTGTTGGTTCACCACAGGATACGAATAAATGCCAAATGCATTATATTTAAACTTCATTATTATTATTTTCAAAATACAGAATCTTAAAAGACATTCGGTGTGTGCATGCGAATAAATGCCAATTTGTCGTCTCTTCTTACCTTATGCCTTATACTAATATCAATTATGCTTTAGTGTCAGAGGGCACAATTTAGACAATGGTCAAACTAGTTTCCGGTAGAAGACAGTCGGAGACTATACGAAACTTTCTCCTATTTTCAGCAAGTATGTAACCGTCAACCCGTCCGAAATAAATGTATTGTGTTTAAAACATGCATTATTGGAACAGTACGTTCGTCATGCACCTATATTTCTAGCAAAAAGGAAAATTATGAAAAAAAGGAAATTACTTAGCAATACAATCTACAGATCAATAATGATAAATCCAATAAGATCATCATTGACTGAATTTTTGTGCTTCGCATGTAATTAGATAAGCAACCCATTTATTGTTTACTATCCATGTGCTGTAATATCATTTTAAACCCCTACCTACTGCAAACTCTCATCAAGAGTTGTTCTCTTTCTCGAGCGAAGCACAAAAATTCAGTAAATGATGATCTTATT
>JAQGAA010002804.1:0-11953 GCA_034696425.1 Isotoma viridis
CCACCCATTAGATAAGAGCACTATAATTTTGTAAACTCTCTACTTGATATAGGGTAAGGGGATGAGCAATAATTTATACGGTTTTATACCATGAAATATAGAAATTCCTTTTCTTTATTGTTAATAGTCTTACATAATTACGTCTTTAAAAGATTTCTCCAACTTTATTTTCATAATTTAGTTATTGCTCAACGTGTATAATATCCTTTTTCAAAATGCCTAAATCTCCCGTTTTAATTAGGTTTAGGAATATTATTTCAACAGGATGGTCAGTAGTTATGCATGCATTGCCGATAAGTGGTTTTTGCACACTGAACAAAGCTCTGCTCTGAACACTTGCCAACAACTTGTCATTCTGCTCCTACTTCCGTTCTTTAAGATAAAATATTTACTGATTAGACTATACTTCGTCCGTTTGTACTAACATAATAGATAACTATGTCTGTTGAGTGTTGACTATTTACTGATCAAATTGAAACAAGTTGGTTTGGTACTCTCGAGCCCTTTATTCTGACAGTAACGTTAAATACTATTTCATTTCAACAGGATGGTCAGTAGTTAATCTTAGCTGATATATCGCGGTTTTTGCACACCGAACAAAGCTGTCTTAACATTTGCTAACAACATGTCATTCATTCTGGTATCATGTTTCCGTTCTTTTATTATAAAAAATTAGGGACTAAAAGTCATCTATTTGTTTTAGCATAACGGATAATTTAGTACTAGATATTTACACTAACCAAATTAAAATAAGTTGGTGCTCTCAAACCCTTGATTCTGAGTAACATTATAATTTTTAATAAATAATAAACCATGTCAAATGGATGTAGAAAAACTTTTGATTTGCTCCCTTGTTTCGTTGATTGTTATTACTTTGTTCTCGTTGATTTGCTTTATTTTTGAAAATATTTTTTAAGTTATTCAGTTACTCTCAGTTGTGGCGTGGATGAAATTGATACATAACTGAACTCAGGAGCACATTCAAAGATACCCTAAGTTGTTATATATTTTTGTGTGTGGTCAAAGGTCACAACCCCTGGGAGTCCCGTCTTCGACTTATAACCTGAGAGCGGAATCTCTAGAAACTGTACAAAGTTTCAAATGAATTTATTCCTCGTTCCATTGCCTTCTTGCCAGACTGAATAACAGTTTGACAGACACCATGAGCATTCACTTCACATAAAGTATCTACGAAACTTTATAAATGCACATAGTATACTCCAAAGTATCAACTAGAAACCTTACAAGTCTACCAGTCTAATAATTTAGTGTTAAGTCTTTAGCAGCATGATCACAAGTTACTAATATTTAACACTTGAAGTCATTCTGTGAAAACATTTTCAAAAGACACACATTAAACTTAAGGGATGTCTTTGATTATATCATTGTATTTTTTTTACTAAAAAAACTCTACTTTCACCAACCTTAAAAATCCCTAACGTAAGAAAAATAACAGTTTAAAAAAGGTAAAAGAAACTTACGTACCTGTATTATTTTTTCCTGCGGCACGGCAAGCTTTGCAGAAGATTTTAACATTGGTGTTACTGCTTCTGCACATAAACGTAGAGAAACAGTTGGTCTTCTTTACTAACTCTTTATTGCACCCACTAAGCAGTAGAGCAATCTCGGCGGATTTGGTTGTTGTGAAATAATCTTGCAACTCTACCCTCAATATTTTGTTGTCAAGAATCACATCTGCAATTTATAAGAATTGGAAAATTAAAAATCTTTTCTAACTTTAGATCGCAGTTACTTTGAAGCATTTGTATGACCTACTGCTCTTGAATATAACATATTATATAAATTCACTTATCTTTTACCTATTAAAAATATCAGCGTAAATTAAATTTTCCCTTGAAATTGTCAAATTGCTCTATTTTAAACGAACCGTATAAAACAAACACTAATTAAATTTACAACTCTCAATACTTATATAGTTATATTTATAATTTGAAATATTGTCGGGCTTACTCTGTATTCAATTGGGATGATTAGGCTATGTATGGCCATATCAATAAACCACCTCTATTCTACTTAGAACCATTTACTCAATAGTAACAGGTTAAAGTTCAAAAATGAAAAATGTCAGGAAAAAGCATTCAAACGAAACATCTTTTACCGATATCTGAACTCTGAATATGTTGGTGAGTGAAATATTTAATTACCTAATGTAAAGGTTAATATCTAATACCCAAGGAAATTAAATATTAAAATATTATTCTCTACATTTATCAAAACTGAACTATTATTAAATTTCCTGGGCGAAAATCAAAATAAATTAAGATTTACGACAATCTGGCCGAAAATTTATTTTATTCATGTGGATAAATGAATTAACATTAAACTATTTCGTGAGTCATTTTGTGAATCATTTTGTGATGATAATTTTCATTTTCTTTTCTTTTGCGGACAACTGTGTCGCTTTATAAGTATAATTGCGTTTGTAAGACGCATAATTACATAGAGCTGAAACCATTTAAGAGCCCATGTATTTGGTGAAGGTTTTAACTTTACAATAATAATAATAATAATAATAATAATAATAATAAAAGTATTGGGTTACCCTCAAACTCCACATTCGCATTCAAAGGATATCTGTGGTCAGGTTTTTTTATTGTTGACTCCACAGGGTCCAAACCCAATGCATCCAAGAAGATTACTTTATTGCTTTGTAGGTCAGTAGTGGACTTGTTTAGGGTTCGAGTTTCACCCTCATGGTTACCATTTTTAACAAGTTCATCTCTTGTCCTTGTATTCCTAAAAGCTTGGTCTTTTTCTTGTGAACGTAACTTCTTTAAAGGCTCATCACCCCTACTTTTACCCAAGACTACTGCATCTTCCACACTACTACTACTACTACTACTGTCTAGTGTCTTTTCAATAATTCTTTTATTTGTTTCATTAACATTTTTTATTATTGTATTATTATTGTTTGCAGGAGAAACTGGTTTAATCACTTCACTTGTAAGATTCTCCAAGACCTTGTCCTGTGATGTTATTTTTTTGTTCCTTTTAAGTGATGATTTTCTCAGTATTTTGTCCCATGGTTTTTCGAAAGTTTCATCATAAGATCGGGTTAAGATAGGACTTCGGGTTTTGTTAGTTTTAGACTCTAGAGATTCATTTTTGTTTTGTTGAGTCGACGGTTTCTTTATGTCATTTGGGGTTTTATCATTACACTTCACAAAAAATAAGGATTTAGGTTGTGAATTATGGCTACTTGATTTTTCATTTTTATCTTTATTGCTTTCACCCGCAACATTTACTTTTATATTTTTATTTTCCAAGTAATCCTTCCTTTTTTTCATTGAAAGTTCGGTATTCTGTTCTAGATTTGTATTCACTGTTGTGTTGATATTATTATGATTTTCACTATTTTTTAACTCATTGATTTTTACAGGGTTTTTATAGTGAAATGAAGTTTTTGGATCGTTTTTATTTCTGAGACCTAAAGCTACAGCTTTTCTTATACTTTTATCAAAAGATTTTAAACTTTGGGTTTGGCAATTTTCCGTAATTTCTAATTCAGATCTTGGATTTTTTTCATTATTAATTATTTGTCGGTTTGAATTACAGTCCTTGCTCACTTTTCCACCCGGGGATTTTTTAGTATCAATTACATTTTTGGTAACTGTTTCTATTGCATCTTTTATCACTGATGTTTTGGATGGTTTTTTAGAATTTCCAGTTTCCTCTGTAACCTTAGAGTCTTTGGAAATTGGAACTTTGACTTTAGTTGTAGGTTTTTCATGTGAAATTTTAAACTTTTTGGGCTCACTTAATTCTGAGCAAGTCATCTCTTCCAAAGCCTTGCATTTCTTCAAAATATCTCTTTCCTTTTTTTCTTCTTTAGATTTTGCCATAAGTTGAAGTTGCTTCAGTTTACTTATTTTGCATCGCTTTTCCACAACATGACAAATCAATCCCCGAAAGTTCAGGGATTTACTTTTAAAGCTTGTTTCACAAACTCGACATTTCCGGCTTCTGAACGAGTACTTCCATAAGATTTCGGGATGACTAGACCGGTTGTGATTGTGAACATCTATAAAAATAAAATAAAAATTAATCAAAATTAAAATTAACCAAAAATATGTAAAAACTAAAAATTTAAATAAAATTAAATAAAGTTAAACAAAAAGTTTAATAAAATTCTATAAAAATTAAAAATTTCTGAAAATAGTTGTGCATCTAGAATTGCCTGATTTTAATTCTTCAGATCAGTGACAACACTATTTCCTTTGTAAATACTGTAAAGTAATTAATATAGAATAAACAAATTAAAATTGTTTAACTAACCTTGTTCGCTACTAAAGTCAAGTTGAGGACAAAAGTAACACTTGAAAGAAGCTGAATGAGAAGGGGTTGGAGTAGTAGTGGTGGTTGTAGTAGTGGTGGTGGTTGTAACGGTTGAGATGACTTTTTCTCCATGGTCCATGTTTTTTCCTTGTTTCTGAACTAGTTTTGAGTTGACATCGTCTTTAACAAGTTTGATCTTTTTTGTTGGCACTGGCAATAATGGGACGTACCCATCATCATCAGAATCAGAATCTGTCTGAACTCGTTTAGAGTTAAAATCTTCTTTAAAAAGTTTGATATTTTTTGTTGGCTCTGGCAATAAAGGGACGTACCCATCATCATCATCATCAGAATCTGTGTGAACTCGTTTAGAGTTAAAATCTTCTTTAAAAAGTTTGATCTTTTTTGTCTGCTGATCAAACTTATTTTCAGTAGCTCCTCTATGATCTGCTAAGGGTGACGTGGACTTATCAAAAGTCCGTAATGTGGTACCACTCCGAAACTTCCGAGGTTTTGGTTTTGGATTTCGTTGTTTTTGAAATATTATTATGCAGTCGTCATCAGAATCGGATAACGAGAGGAAATCGTCGTCCGACAGCATTTTAATGAGAATCGTAGGTAGAATGTTTTGTCACATCACAACTGCGTCAAATTTTTCTGTATGGGTTTTGCACTGAAAGAAAATGTAGTAAAAAATAAATTTATGTACATGCTAAAGTTGCGTGAAGTAATAAATTACATTAAGGAATTCTCGGCATTTGTACTGGAAACACTGGAAAGTGCGAAATAGGTTTTTTTTTAATTCCAAGTCAAGGTTTCCAAATTAGATTAGGAAAAATAATTTTTCGTGCAGTTTGACAAATTTAAACAAAAGTCTTATTGCGTCATTTAAGAACTTTTATAACAAAGTCGGACAAAAGAAGAGTTTTGAATTATTTACATTGCCTTAAATTTTAGTCCAATCAAGAGGTATAGATCTTAGGTCACCCGGTCAATCCACGATCTACTAACTATGACATAAGCTTTAATTATGAAGTAGTTGATGAACTAACATTTAAATTATAATCTATTTATGCTCAAGTTTATAATCATTATCGCGTGTATCGGATGCCATTGTCTTCCAGTGTAATGCATCACTTTACAATATTGGCCCCTTCAAAAGTTTTATTACACTTTTATAGCAACAACCTGAAAAGGCAGAAGAAAAATGTTTTAACAATTACATTCATTCGTATCACATTGCAAAAGGATTGAAATCTACAATTTTTGATGTGTACTATTTAACAGAGGTGAGAAATGCTAAATAGGAAGCAACATCTTTGTTCATTTCATTAATGATTCAAGAGTTTTTTTAAAAAGTGTTAAGCATAGTATGGAAGATTTTTTAAGCTTTTGTTTCTTTCGAATTTATTTGGTCAAGAGTAGATTGATAAAGCGAGATTAAGTAAAAAAAATCGACTTTGTTGTTGGAGAGAAACCGTTGACTGTATTAGTGAATGTATTTTTGATGTTTTATTAAATCAGTTACGATTCTTCACTTAAATATTTAGATTAAGCTGCATGTAGGCAGTAGAACTATATTATCGTAATTCTTTCCAAATCAAGTTGAAAAGTTTCATTGAATTATTCCCCCTTTTACCTACAAAAATTAGAGGCTAGAGTGGCTGTCAATTAAAATAGAAAATTTAATAAATGCTGTATATTATAGAGAAACAAAATTTCGTTTTACAGCAACATGCTAATAAATTAATTATTCTATCCAGCCAACGGTGAATTTAGTATGATGGTGGAGACACTCTAGTAGATGCAAAAATATTAGTATGCAAGGTAAAAAAAGCCAGGACCAACGAACGGAAGGATAATTAAAACATAAAATGCTTTTAGTACTGTTTTCTTACTAATGAAATTACTGTTAGAGAGAACTAAAAGTTTATTATGCCTGAATCGATGCGACCGAGATTGGAATCAAGTTAATTAACCCGGACTGGAATCCCTTTTTCCCAATAAAGTTTATTTTCAGGAGTAAGAGTGGTTTAGTTTAGAAATGCAATTATGAATGTCCACGTAGTATTGCAGAAATTATGTATCTTTTTCCTTTAATAGATAATAAATAAAATGGAATTCACGATGTCAAAAAATCTTACTTTTTTAAAAAAGCGACATTGACAAAAAAATGGTTTGCCGAATGTGAAAAATTTTACCAAAATGTTGGGAACATTTTGGCCAAAATGCTAAAAACTGTAAATAATTTTTTCAAAAATTGAATGCAACTTTTTGAAAAAACACATTATCTTGTTTAACCTACTAACCTATTAAGACAATGTAAAAAGTCTTAAATGCTAAACTATCAAAAGTCATAAAATTGTATGTACAAGTAGTAATTTCAATAGAAAATCTTTCTTACCAGAAGCAGAACAGTAGCCCATATTATTATTTGTCCCAGTATTTTAACCTAAATCACTTTGTATTCACACTTAAACAATAAACTGTACACTTATTGTCTTACAATTCCGATATTTAGAATGGAGAGATTAATACTATATAGTAAAACTTATTTATTAATTTTTAACAACCCAGCTATTAAAAGATATTTTACGATACAAACACAATGTTATGGAAAAGAGGACACTTTAATTATACTTAAGTATTTTTATAACGGTTTAGTTTTAATAATTGTTGGCTTTAAAAAAATTTTATTTTATGAAGAAATAATTTTTACTAAAATCTTTTTTTGTATTCCTGGGTTGAGATGCGATGAGACTGAAGTACAAGGTTGGATTTAGTTTGGAAGTGTACTTACTACTGGTTTACTTTGCCCGTGTGTACTATCAGAAGGTTGTTTTCTCACTGAAGGACTTGTTATTTTCTAATTCCTCATTGCCTCAACTTCTTGGGTCTTGTTCCACTCGACTCTACAGGTTCTCGTAGTTTTTCTAATACCCGTCATGTTCGTCATAACATTTTCTTAAAACATCTTATGCTCTATATACGACTCTAGAGCATAAGATGTTTGACTGACTCTATCTATTTTTTACACATGAATTTTTATTTAATACTTGTGTCTGCAACTTGTTAGTTTCGGGACAGAACTTCTATCTCTATTCTATGAAAAAATGGATTTGAAGTTTTATCATCACATCCTGTAATGTAATTCAGTGCTGAAAGAATTTTTGTAATATGATTTAATGCATTGAAATATTCTATTTAGGCTGAGGCAGAGCGGATATTATAGAATTGCATTATTGTAATGCTGTTACAAAAATTCGTACTTTTTATGAACCCTATGAACTCCAAATACAAAAACTCAACGTATTTTTTGTGCTTACCTTTTTTTCGTCGCCTTTTTAACCCTCAATCACATCGTTATTAAGGGTTATTTAATGTTATTATTATTTATTTGATGTTACGACAGTTTATTGAATGTGTCAAGTGGGGAACTGTGTTTTCATCCTGGAAAAGTACCTACATAACCATGCAATCTCTATATAGATAATTGTAAATAAATGATTTTTTCAGGACGAAATTCCAGTAGGTTTTACTGGCAGACATTCAGTAGTTTTTTTGAGTTCTTCTTATTAGATTATGTAATAGATTGAAAAATTTCAATGTAATTTCAATAATTTCAAAGGGGTGTTTTTCTGCATTCTTATATTTTTTTATTAATATTACAAATGTTTTGGTAGAGTAACCCAGAGGGTATTGCAGTTTGATTTAAAAAAAAGCAAATAGTCTATAAATCTTCTAGCACCTCTGAGTTCGTCTACCAAAACAATACCATTTACATAAGTGGATGGAAACAACTCAAACAACATTATTATTACTATTTTAAGCAAAGTTATAACGATTAGTAGCCCTCAAGTCCATGGCACGCGTATGAGACAAAAGTTTGCGTATTCTCCAGTCAAATGTCGATATGCAGCCCGGAAGCTTGTGCGGGCATTTTTTGTGGTTATTTACGTGTTTATAAAACCTTATTGTATATGCTATCGAATACATTGTCTACATATTAGTCACAGTCAAGAAGAGTTCAAGTTCGGTCAGCGTGCTATAAGAACTTGACTTTTCATTGATTGATGATAAGAACTCGTTTTCTATTCTGAATTTCAGTTGACTTCAACCTAAATATAAACTATACAAGATTATACAAAAGCAAATTGACTAATCTCAAGCTGCTCTGTTTCTGTTTTTATTTTACAGACGAAAGGATTTTTTAGTTAGTAAGTCTGCTGAAAAGCTTATCTATTTGTGTCCTACAAAAAGCACCGGCTGCATAACAAAGAAGGGCAAGAGTCAATTGGAAACCTTTAAAAGGTTATTGTTGCCATTGTGAAAGTTTAATGATATGATGATGCACACATGCTGTGGGCGTGGCGTGGGGTGCCTAGGGTATAATAGAATTATGAGAAGGTTCCCTGTGTCCTAGCACTGCTGCTGAGTGTGAGCTCTGATTATGATCTAGCTCCTGGAATGAAGCTATTTCCCTCTCCCCTCTTTTTTTTTTACTCAAGTACCCAATTTATATGCATTTTTAAAATGTGCATTTCTTTCAATATGTTATGTAGGTAACAGAATTAAATATTAATTTTTCGTAGCCACACATTTCTATTATTTTATCTAACAATAGTGCATACAAATAAAATACAGAAGTATTAAATACTTTACCTAATAATTGCACAAAATAATTTTCAGTTGGTATTTGTTCAGAAATGCTTGATTGATAATAACTTATATCAAATAGAGTAAACTGTTCACATTCACCGGATAAAAGTCCCGTCGGGAAGGGCAAGTGACGCCCCATGCAGTACTACCCGGTTGGAGGTTGTTTGAAAATTATAACCCATTGGTATTAAATTATGAATAAATGAACCCTCATGCCTTACATGTTTTCCAGCATCCTTTTTACCTATAGCTTTACTGATTGTCATACAGAAATAATAAATAGGATAGTGTCTATCTATCTATCTGTCTATCAACTCATTTAGGAAATCTTTTGTAAATTCACTGGTAAAGGTAAAATCATTACTAAAATTTATCAGATCACTGCTAATATTAACGGTAAAATTACTAGCGAAATTATACGTGAAGTTAAACGCCCAGGGTTGATCTAATACATGGAATACGGCAATAGAACTGAATTTGATTGTTGTATATAGTGCAACATGAATACAATCAAACAAGATGAAAAACGTACGACGCGACCTTTCTTCATGTTTCTTAAAATGCAATCAAGTTTCAAATGATAATCAACATCAAGTAAGATAGATGCTTGTAAAAGAGTGTTGAGATCTTCAGTTCCGAAGTAAGATTTTATAACTAGTAGAAACAACTTTTAATACGATAATATTCATTACTACATGAATTGTAACATTTAGACAGACTATCTGCCTATCTTACATAATTCTAACAAAAACATAATTGATTTTTTTTCGATTTCTTAAAATAACACTCCATTACCCATCCCTTAAAAGAGGCTCCGCTCGGTATAAAACGAACCAATACAAAAAATTTTGATTTGTGTTACACTAATTCATGTTACCGAAATGAAAATGGGAACGACAACTTATCTAATTAAACAGGACGTTCTACATTACTATATAAATAAGTCATCGGGAATCGGTTGAAAAGGGATTTGGGTAGGACTATAAGATATAAGACGAGTCAATAATTAGTTCCATTATTTAAGGGTTAAAACTAAAAACCACAAACATTTTCCCCAATAAAACAAAGTTTATGGATGTTTTCAAAAAAACTTCGTTCACAGAAAAAATTTTTGTGGTTAACCATTTTTTTTTACTTAAACAGTGGAACTTATCACTGCTCTTTAAATTCATAACTAAATTAATGTAAATACGTAGAAATATTGACAAAAAACGGATCCTGTGCAACTACAAAATTACTAATTCCTACTTCCTACTGTTAGAATTGAGTCTTGAGTTCTTATTCTGAAGCTGACCGTCGTCCACATCTATTGCCGCCTTTGCCGCACTTATCACAAACGTCATCGTCCCTTTCTGTTGTAGGGCTCTTAGGTTCTCCTTGTTTTCCTTTCTCGTTGTGGACAGACTTTGCAGAGACTTGTGTTTCTTCTTTACGAGCATACTTGTCGTTTCGATCAACTTTATCTTGTCGGGCTCGGAGTTCTTCTTCTTTACGAGGAAACTTGCTGTAGTTATGATCACCTTTACCTTGTCCAGCATCCTTATCTACACGTGTGTCTTTTTTTGTTTCTTTGGAAGATCCGATTCCAAGATTAAATTGTTGGCGTTTAGGGTTATCTTCTATGTTACTTCTTAACTTGGCTATTGACTCGCTAAGAGATTCTGTGTGGCGCATATTTTCCATTGATTCCACCCTGGGACTTGTTTGAGACTCATCCGTAACTTCCTTTGGCTCCCTGCATAACTTATCTATAGTACTACAGAGTATTTTTTGCTGTTTCATAGTTTTTTCGGCCTTTGTAGCAGCAGCTCTGACCGGCGGTGTTGCTGGTAGTGGTAACTGAACATAATGTTTCTTTTTCCAAGCTTTGATTTTCAATTGATGATTGAGACCCAGGTCACGTTTGAGTTTTGCCTTTTTCTCATCCTTGATTTTTTTGCAAGTTTCTTTATTAAGCGGAATGCGTTTACGTATCTTTTCATAGATAACTTGTATCGACTCTTGTATACTTTTGGGAAAATGTTTCTGTCTCAAATGATTTTTTATACCACGATGGAAATCAAAAGGAGTTGTGGCTGAGCAATCTAGAAATGGGCATCTTACTTTGAGCGCAGATATGTCTCCTTCGAAATGCCCTGCTGATTTGCTGTGTTCAATGGCACTGTCGTATGTATTTTTGAACACAGCTAAACACAAGTAGCAAATATCCAATCCTATACGATGAAGGCAGTCCAAAGTTACCCGAGGGGTTTCATGTTCTTTTCCACACACACAGTGTAACAACTTTTTATAAATTTGATTAGGATGGATTTTCTGCCCCGATCGGAGCTCGTTTGAATATGTTTTTCGTTCATACTTTTCAATCTTCAAAGCCCTTTTTCCTTCCTTTTTCGTTTCTGTTTTTGTTTCGTTTAGATCGTCAGCTTTAGGAGCTTTCAGCTTTGAAATCAATTGACTGGTCGCTTCTAAAACAAAATATAGAAATGCCATTAATTCCTATTTCGCTTGCACAATAACATTTTTTATTCACTCACTTCAAACCTCTTCCCATAATGTGTTAAGATAAATTAAGTCAATAAATTTATTAGATTAACGATTAACTGATATCGCTTTACCATTTAAAATGAAAAACTTGAAATGATCGAAAACTTACCTTCGTTCGTCGACTTCTTGTTGGAGTGTTCAATCTTTTTACTTTTACGTTCTCCCGGAACTAAAAGTGGTCGGGGCTGTGAGGATCCTTCTGATTCGGCAGGCCTACAATACACTACTTTCTTGTTACGGCTATTTTCAAAGGTCCCTGCACAACTGACAGTACTTAATTTTCGTTTTTGGCCATTTTCATTGAATGCAGCTGATTTTTTTTCGTTGTCTTTTGCTTTGGGTGGTTCAGCTGCAGTTGCTGCATTGGATAATGATGATGGACTTTGGTTCGTGGGCATTTCTTGATTCGCACAAGTACAGAAAGAAGATGAGTGAGATCTGTTACAAATTGTTT
>JAQGAA010002805.1:0-11953 GCA_034696425.1 Isotoma viridis
AAAAAAATCTGCACTAAAAGTTTTTGACACTAACTTGGCATGATGAGTCGACTTTTGAAAGCGTTTCAGATTATTTTCTTCTTCTATATCTACTTGCATTCTATTCTATTCTGTATTCACTTTGGCATTTGCACAAAAGCATCCAATTCAAAGTAGTAGTATTATCCTTCTTAGAATAAAGAATTATCCTCCTGGCTGTTTTGATTGTATTTTTTTACAAGATGGGATCATCATACTAAATAAGTTGGTTAGTAGTTATATATTAACATAGGGATAGTTGTAGTAGCAAGTAGTAGGCTAGGCTTGAGAAATGAAGTATTACTTTTCTTCAGTTGTGCTAGGCAAATGTCAGAATTTCATAAAGATCGCATAAAACACAAAGAAATATAAAAAAGGACATGATTTACTTCCTTCTTAAACTTGGCTAAAGGACACACACAGAATCAAGATTGCATGCGGAATTAAAAGTATTTATTTCAAATTCCATTAGCATCCATATCAAGAGAATATAATGCTATTATATCTTGATGATATGCATTCTTGAATATACAATACAAAATATGGACTAGATGAAATAACATTAAGAGCTAGAAGCAAATATTTTATGACTGCTGGTTGTGTGGATGTTGAGACTTGAGAACATAATATTTTAGACAGTTTTGGAAGAATGGACTATAGTACTATGGATAGGTGATAAGGTCACCATTATTAGCTTAAGGTTGTGTTGAATAAAGGAGGATATTTATAATATATACACACACATAGCTCCATATTATTCTCAATTGGAAGATACAATTGGACACTGATTTGATTGAGGTATCATATTTCTTTATTGCGTGCGTGGGAGTTACTTTGTAATTGTTGAAGGTAATAAAAGCTTAGGTAGGTACTAATTCACAGCTTGATTGGAAATGGCTGCAAAGGAAAAAAATGAAGTTGGATCTCTGTAAAATGAATGCTTAGCTGTGGAGTAGGAATTAATCTACTAATTGTTATGAAAAATTGTTTACCATTCAAAGAAATAATAGGTATTAAGTATTGAGTTATTCAATTTCATAGAAATCGGTTCGGATAAAACCTTCCTTTCCGTTTGTTTCCTTCTGATCATAATTAATTCTTATTATTGTAGTTTAGTCAATATCATATAATCTATGTACCTATGACCTTTCAAAGTCATATAAAAATAGGAATGATTGCTTACACAAACCTATATGTTTAATTTCTAAATACACATACTATCATTCAAATCTACTCGCAAAGTATTTCATTACCAAAATCAGTCTGGCACAACAACTGTACAACATGGAAATAAAGTCAAAGTCAACTCGTCTTCTTGTCCATTTCTGTAAATTGTAAAAACAGACAGGAGCCTTTCTAATATAGGTACAACTGCATAACTACCCAACCCTTTTTGTTACTTGTAATCTGTATCCAAGTGGTGGAATAAAATAAACTTAATATACTTTATTATTATCTATTACAAAGCAGAGTAAAACTTTTCTTAATAAAATAAGAGGAATTTTCTTTGAGTCATCCTTTTTAAATTTAATGTATTGTGGTTACTTAAATCTGCCAGCCATTAGAACCTAAAACCAACCTAACTTGTAGTTATTAAGCCAGTATGGATGGATGGATGCATGAAAGAGATAATTATGAATGATAATAATAATCAAATGTTTTACTAATGTTTTAAGCATAAATACATACATACATTCTGACTACCACTACTGCTTTCCTTGTTTACTGGACTGGAGTGTTGTTTTCAACAATAATCATTAAAATATGACTCATCCAACTTACAAACTGCAAATTATTTGATAATGATAATGAACTTTACATTTTTTTCAATTTAATTTTTTTATACTGTATTACACTTTCCAATACTGAAGTAAGTAAAATTAACGGGCTTTATCTGCATAAATATTTCCTTCGCTTTGTATAAGCACGTCTCAAAAACAAATTTATGAAATGCTACAAGCCAGTGTAAGCAATTCTGAAGAATTATTTGAGTAATGTTTGTTTCAAATGTCAAATGTTAAAGCTAAGCGGAGTCAATTCTGAATAAGATAATGCAATATAAATATATTTTTGATTGGGTAACCTTTCACATCATCTAAATTAAATTAAATTGCTTTTTTTGTGTATGTCTTTTCATCAAACAGTTTGATCAATCATAAGATATTTGTATATTTGTTCATGTTGTTATTCAATCAATTTGGATTAAATTACTAAAAGGTTTAATCGAGCCTTGCCTCAAGCTTGAATACAAATTGATCATGCATTAAGAATATCGTCACGTTTTCATAAAGAAAAATATGGTTAATATTTCTATCATTAATTTAATTGAGATTGCCTATTATGGACTTTGAATTATTTATTTATTTCCGTAATCTATACCACCATTTCTTATCGTTTTATCAGTAATTTTATTATAATTATATCAGTACTCAGTACCCCCAGGCTTGTTTGTCCTATTGTCTTCTAAACATATTTTTACATAAGAAGTAAACAAATACTTGAGGTAACTTGACTCTAAATACGAATTATACTTTTTTGTATAAATTCACCAATTTGGGTTTCGTAGATAATGCCTTTGTAAGTCCTTAGCAATTTATTAACTTAATAAATTATCTCATCTGACTTTGATTGACAGGTCAGGTTTCCTGTATTATATACAAGTTTGAGTTGAATCTTTAATGAATTCTATCACAAGGATGGATGGAACTTGGAAACTTTTCCATGATACTGCCATGACGCAAAGTGATACCTACGTGTAGTATTGTTGTTAGAGAAAAGCCCTTTTTTATCTTAAGTTGAACAGTAGTTACTCACTTCCTTGGTGTAAATGTGTTACAGGCTATGATTAACATTTCCTAAGTTAATGATAAATATATATAAAAACTACAAGTTTAAATAAGCCTGAAAAATCATTTCCTTTACAAACAAAGAGGCTCATCTATGTTTGAATTTGAATTTTTGAAATGATTTTAATCCAACGAATCGTACATACTAGCAGTAATTTTCAATCTAGGTGTGATTACGAAACCAAAAACCTTTGTTAATCCGACTTGTCTTCTGACCTATTTCCTCGCTTAAGCTTATTACTTTTACTACCAGTCATTTTCCAAAATACAATGTACCTACTACAACGTTAACATGGAATGAGAATCTGTAGCGTGGAAGAACGCAACAAATAACCACAACGACCAGTAACTAAGTTTATTTCTTTAAAAGCTAAAAAAAAAGTTCTAAACCGTTCTTCATCTGACATGTTCTTAGGTACTTTCAATAAATACCACGGCCATGTGGAGGATCACTAGGTAGTACATCCGAATAAGTAATCCCCATCACCTATAGTATTTCCACGCGCTATCCGTATTCCTTGTAATAAAACCTTTTCCGTACTTTTACTTGACTAATGACTCCACTACCAAAGCTTTTATCCACTGTCTTTCTACTGCATGTCACAGCTTATCTTTGTCACTTTCTTTTTTTCTAGCCAATTTCTTCAGAGAAAAGCTTTTCAGGGAAATCCCATGTTTTTTTTTGTTTTTGCAATATTTACAACATTGACTGTGGTTTTATATATACATCGGTATTAAAACTTCCGTGTAATATGTTTTTTCTAGGACCATTTCATATAAAGCACGATATTATTCTAGAGGGTGAGTGAGGAAAGACGATTATGGATCCATTAGAGTTCGTTTCCCTTCTAACTCTTCTTATATTTCTTATACTACACCTCTTAAGTTTTGTCTTTTGACAGAGTCCTGCCTGTCATGATAACAGAATGGCCTGACACAACAGAAACGAAAGAATTTTTCCCATCATTTTATCAAGCTTTTATTGAGTTTATAGTAGATTCTATTGTTAATACAAAACTTTCAGTTCCCTGGCGCAGCATAATATGATCATTTATATGTATATATGTTATACAATTCTAAAGGTTGAGACAATCAACAATAAGAATAAGAAACGCTTTTGTTGTCAATCTTCATCCGACTTGTTAAGAACTTATTTCTCTGTTTCGTTACTTTCGTTTCCCAAGATTTTTGCTTGGGTTAGCAAGAGATTGTATAGATAGCTTAAGGCTTTCACAGGTTTCCAAACACTGGGACTTAAGACTTGGGAGTTCATATAAATTATTTTGCTAAAAAATAACATAAAAGCTAAATCTTGTCTTGTTCATTCGTCCTGACAATGAGAGTAACCTGAGTTTTGAGAGGGCTTTATGGTAGTTCGAAAGAAAATTTTGCTATCTTGGTGATTTTCTAGTCTATTAAAAGAGTTGGTTAGCTTGACAGGAGGAAATCGAAATTGAGTACTTGGTCCTTACCTAATCCTGTCTTTTATTTGAGTAGAATTGAAAGACTGGAGTTTTAGGGTATTAGGTAGGAGGGGCTCAAGCTGAACACTTTGAGTTTTATATGTTGAACCAATCTTAAGAGGAAATGTTTTCTTAAGTTTTCTAGGAAATCGGATGAAATAATGGATTAATATTTCTCTTGAGGAAATTGAGCAAGACAAAGAAGTATGAGGTAGTTATAGAGTTTTGACAATGTATACCTAGCTCTTAGCTTATATAATTTATAATCACTTCTTGTAATACTGGCATAGAATTGTCAGTCTTCATTTCCTAAGTTATTATTTTCTAGAGAAAAGTGTCTAAATTAAGGAGATTGAGCTTTTCTTACTATTCTTGGAATATTAAAACAGAAACTTAGGTTTGATAATGTATGGGAATTTATTTTGAAAGCTTAAGTATCGTTCAGAAAATGCTGGATTAAGTTATGGACAAACTTTTTAATCTCTCTTAACTGTGACAACAAAAAGTAAAAAGTGGGTGGGTTTAGCAGCCCAGTCATGAATTTATTTGGTCCCAAAGGACAATAAATTAGTAAGCACGTATTTGCTCCATTTAGAGATTGTATAGTTATAATACTTCAAACTTATGAACAATCCTTCAAAAAACTTAAGATTAAGTAGAAGGAGAACAGGATTAGGTAGGGAAGAATTGTTATTATTATTGTTTTATTATTGATACAAAATTTCCCTAGAAGATTGATCCTCTTAAACAGAATTTAAGACAGTTACTCCGCTAGTAAATCTTTCTTGTAAGATTTTGAAAATGTTTTTCGCAAATTGAATTGAATAAGTTTGTAATTCTGAGTGTTTGTGTGCTGAATAATAACTAAATAAGTAAAAAGTAAGAATATTAAAAAAGCACAAATAAGAATATTATTAAGTCTGCTATGTTCTTTTCGCATAAAGCACTTATAAAACGTAACAGTTGAAGCATTATAAACCAATGGCTCATGGATGGATGAGCAAGTTGTTGTAACTTGTCAGTCAGTCAGATTCTATTATATTTTCAATTTCCAAGTAAATGATTCATTATACCACTACTGCCACTTGCCACTGTTATCTATCATGTATACAAGTAAGTATTAACTGTGTTTACGACTAGAACTAAAAACTTCAACATGAAAATTCATCAATATTATACCCAAAAAACTTTTATGATTCTTAATTCTAAATTCTAGGTATTATTATTATTCTAATATTATTACTAAAACTTCACAATTGTGTAGGACTCAACCGAATGAGTTGCAATACTGGTATTAAAGCGACAAGGATAGGTAATAAATTATATGAGCCGGATCTAACACAGAATTTGTAATTTACTGATTTCATTTAAAATAAGTTGAAAATAAGAATATATATTCATTCTTGCATTAGGTATGCATTTTTAGTAAATTTAAGCGAGGTTTACTTTCTAGTAGATTGTAATTGTAATTGTACTAGCACAGCATAATTTTATAATGAATGGATGATGATATATAGTGTACAAGTTTTATTACGAGTAAATAAGCTTTTAGCTTCATGATGATGATTATTATTACTTGCTGTGCGAATCGCAAAGTATTTTCAGTATGGATGAATCGTACGTTGGTATTAAATTGCCCAAAAATTTTATTACCTACTTTGCTACGTGTAATACTTTCACTTTAAATTAGAATGTAATTTGTATTATGGGGATTATTATTTATGATGTTATAGCAGCTATATATAAGGTAGGATAGCGAGAATGATAATTTTGTGTATAAGTGACATGTAGCAGCCGTGTAGTTAAAAAGCGACATTTTAGGAACCGCTGTGAAGATGACAGCTTCCAAGAGGTTATTAAAGAATTTTTCTTGTAAAGGTGTGAACATTTATTACATGTTGTGTCGTGTGTAGAGGCCTTCGGGCGTGGTGTGATATTGTAGTTTGGTCTGTGTTTAAAAGTCTTAAGACTTTTGATATCAAAACTAAAGAGGGTTTTAGTGTATTCAAAAATATTTTGATTTGAAAGAAATATTACTTTATGTAAAATAGTAGCTAAGTTTTTTTTATGATAATGCAAATGACATCAAGTATTATGTTTTATTATATTTATTACATGTGGACAATACAAATGTAAAGTATGTCTTTTAAATTACTACCAATCTGATTTAAAGCTAGTCACTAGGTTTTTGTTGTAATTTCATCAATAGCTCATAAAGTGCAGATAGGAACGCATTGGCTGGGTTTTTCTAGGGAACATGTCGTTATATTTAATGAATGTGGAGGAAAACTAAGAAATACTATTTCGGAGAATTATTTTGGGAATTTTTATTATCGTGAGAAAATATGGGTACTAATGTTTGTCGGAGGTTCTGCAGGAATCAAGAGAAAATGGTATTTTATCAGGTGGTGCAAAAAGGTGTTCAAAAACTTTGGGTTGAGTTGAGCATCGAGCTAGACATTGCTTTTTAATTATAGCTTTCACCATTTCGGCAATTTATCATCTTTATCAGATCGAATGCCATATAGAAGTGTTGCTGGTTTTCGTTACTCGTATCGATATTGTTTTAATTGAAAAGGGTATTACCCTCTGTGGGTAAATGAATGGAGTGACCTACTAATTGTAAGCACTATATAGGGACTTACTTATTCCAATTTGTATTGGAATTTGATCTAACAATAAACTGCTGAGCAAAGCTGGCTCCAGCAGAGAGAATTCTAATAGGACACATGTCTACTCAAATACATTCCAGTCTACTCTCTAGTGATTCAAAATCAGCCAAAATGACAAATGTATGGAACACACTTACCAAAGAATAAAAATCTATCTAAAAATTCCATAATAATTTGCCAATGTTATACAGTAATAAAGGCTGATCCCAATCCCAGTTAAAATTTAGAATGTTAGAAAGCGCAAATCTATCACAGGTTTGTTGTTGACTCAATGATTTAAAAATGAATACAAATGACACTACTACATAATTTATTGCCGGATGCCAAAGGTTTGCTTGTTTTTTAGCACCACCACCTCATTCAAAAGTTTATCATTTATATGTTCTATGTGTCAAATGTCAACTCATCCATCTCATCGAATTTCATGTTTAAAAATACAATATTGTTTTTAAAAGAATCATTAACAGTTTGTATAGGAGTGTTATCTTTCAAAATAAAATTTTGCCAATTTGACATACCAGTTTTTTCAACTCTAGAACTTTTACCTTTTACTTTTAGTGTACTTCGTACTTTTATTATATGTAGCCTGTAGCTATACAACAGTTAAATTGTAAATTTTTCATAATAATATTTATATAGTACCTATACTATACAATGAGTCAAGTTTACATGCATAATAAAGATCATTTCTTAGAAGAACGACATTACATGACATATGAACAGGGTGGCATAAGTGTTAAGATGCATCTTCATTTTTTATTAACACAATATAAAGTCATTAATCATTGGTGATCAATTTTTGCGGACATTTATATCATTTTGCAGCTGTGTTTCTGTACTTTATAAAAGCGGAAATGACTCTTCCTAGTGCCAAATGCTGGGAAATAGGAATGAGGATTATTTTTGTTTGTTTTTGTCTTGATTTATCGGATTTTTGTTTGAGTATGGGATTTATTGCGATGAGTAAATAAAACATTTACAAGCACAACACACAAGATGCTTTTAGCATAATAATCTAGATTTACATGTTCTCCTATTGGTTTGTATACATACACTTATGTGCTTTTATGTTTTTATAATATAAAGAAGTCTTTCGAGAGTAATAATTTACAAAATGCATACACACTACCACTACCAACCACATAATTTCATGACGATTGTGTGCATAAAATGGAAATGTAGTAGTTGTGTAGATGGAGATGACCGTAATGAACCCACACGTACTATTCATACCTAATGATTTAATACAAGCAAGGAATTCATTCGAGAATAAAAGTTTTTTTAGCCTAAAATTATATAAAACTTTTCTCTGTAGTAGTAATGCAAAAATTAGAGTTATGATGTATAATCCGCGCTTGTGATGTGATAGAATCTTTGATAAGGCAATACACTATTTACATTTATTTACAAAATCTAAGAGGATTTTATCTGCAAATTAAATTTTTTTGCGGCTTTTCTACGAAAAAAAATATGCAAATGCTATTAAAATGTTTTAACGCTAAAAGCACGAAATGAAATAAATTCCTTTACAAAAAATATTGCTCACATCGCCACAGGTCCGATTCAATCTTCATTCTTTCACGAAATTGAATGAAAAGAGAACCGTAAATATGAAGTGAAAGAAGCGAAAAGAACCTAAACAACCTTTTTCTACCTTTTTGACTTTATTCAAAATTTTATTCATGGTTTTGATGAAATTTATAATATTTTTATTAGGCATTACTACGAGAAAAAAATTTTAATAACTAGCCAAAGAGAATCTTCTTAAGAAGTGTGTTTTAACATGGGGGATGCCTGAATAAAGTATTTAAAAAAAGTGCTTCAAGCTATTTAACATCATCAGTGTTGGTTCATAAGTTGAGGTTTGCTCCATATGAAAAGTAACTTAGTTGGATGTTTTGCCAATTTCACAAGTTTCTTACTGTACTAGATGAAGAGAGAGAGATGTATTTTTCTAGATAGTTAGGATTAATTTTGCTTTTGAATCATGAATCGAAAAATGCCTCTAAGGTTCCTTGTGTTTTGTGGTCGTGGTTATGTTATAATAATAATTTTACCTGTCTCTACATCCACATTGTGTCATGTAACAATCTTGTGCATTCTTTAATATAATGTGAATCGTGAATTCCAATTTGATTCATGTAAATTCCAATTTCCTATCTTGGCTGCCTAAATCCTTTGTGTGTGTGTGTCTTGTTACATCTATTAGGGAAAAAGTTCGGATAGTCTTTTTATACGCTTTGTATCTTTTTTTCAAGATTGCATGTAAACTCAAAGATTCAAAATTTCAAGTCTTTTTTAGCCTTTTAGTTCGAATTACATTGCATTCATCTGCTTTTGTAGGTACGTTTGAGAATACTACATGCAAATGTAACGTTGTAATATATAGAGAGTATAGTAAGAAATGTAGTGTAATTCCATGCATGCCAGCAAGTAGTGACGAAAACGGAACATAATAAGATTGGTGGTTGCACTGAGTAGTGGAAAATGTAGAATCTTATAAGATTGATGAAGAGTGATGAGTTTCCTAGACCATGATGGTGGCTTAAGCTGATTGAAATGGAATTGAATTACAGGGACACGGAATAAGAAAAAGGAAGAGAAATTTACTTTGAGTTGTAAGTAATTTCGAATTTAAATTCGAAAAGTATCAATTGGATTGTGAAATGAGTTGTATGAAAGTATTTCTGGGTGGAATTTACAATTCGAATTTGATTTTATATTTTAAGGAGTGTTAAAATTGATTTTGCTGAAAATTGAAAAATTTGCATTAAAAGCATGCATCATGGTTCCTTTTGTATGCATTTTATTTTTGTAGTTAAAGTTAAATAAAATCATTTGATTGAGTGAGGTACTTTGATTGAGAGATTTAGAATCGTGAATATCATAATGCATTTCCAATTTTGAGTGCATTTATGTGGTACATTGGGTGCGAATGAGTACATATGCATATGCTTGATATTCAAAGTATAGAGGAGTAGATTTATCGTTCTGTTTGTTTGTCAATTACAGTAATTTTTAAAGATTTTTAAAGGATTTGATAGGGTTAGGTTGGGATTTTGTAGATTTATGTGAATTGAAGATTTCTTTGCGGCTTAAGTCACTTTGGTACGTGAGGCATTAGTTTCTTATAAAATTTCTTGGTTTTGTGTGAAAGACAACACTTAAGGGTTTTATTCTTATGCTAAATACAAACACCGTAATGATATGCATTTTTTTAAAAGAAACGGATAGAGGATAGACAAGGGAATTCAAAATTTGTTTTTGAGATCCCTACAAAATTTACCCTTAGTGTGAGTTAACAATTTTTAGATTTTTTTCACGATTTTTAATGAACTAGTGTATGAATAATCAACTACCTGATATCAGTGGTAACAAATTTTTATATCCAAGCGATTTTAAGATGGACTTTCAGCTAAAAAAATAAGTCTGAACCAAATCAACTTTGTAGATGAGCTAGACTATAACGATTAATATTCTAATTGTAGAATTAATTTCCTGAAATGTAGACCAATTCCCAACAATGATTAATACCAAAAACTACGAAATCAATTCTTAAAAAGGAAATCCATTAGTTTCCATTTGTTATTCTAATACATGCCAAAACTCAAGAATCAAGTTAGACACACAGACCGTAGCATAATTTGCATTTGTATTGCAACTACTACTTCTAAAATCCATTCAACTGATTACTTTACAAGTAGACACAACATTCCCGATTGAGAATTGAGACACAATAATTCTTCTTATTTCTTATCACAAAGCAAACATTACCTTTATCATGTAAAACAGCTTATACTATCTTGACTTCTTGTGTATGTACACGATTAATTGAAGTTTTTCTTTTCAAATACCCACATTATTCTCTTTTATCCATTACAAAAGCAAACAGCTTATTTTTTAACTATATCTAATAAAAATACAAAAAAACCAAGACTTCAAAAGTTTATGCAAAAGTACAACCTATAATAGATTGATGATGATGATGATGATAGTAATGATTGCAACTTCGTTCTGCTTGCTCTAAATGATTTTATTAACTTAAAAAGAAGAAGCCGCCTTTGTTTCTTTAGTAGTAGTTCCAACCTTCTTCAACATGTTTCGATTTCATTACTTTATTACGCTTATATATAAAATAGTACTTTAGTTAATAATGTAATGTGGATGTAAATGTGTATATGTATGCAAATTCTAAAAATCAAATCCAAGGAGGCAGAACTGATTGCCAATATCGTGATATTGTCTGTTGTCAAAAGTTAAGGTAAAAGTTAAATTCATTTCAGTTTCTTTACATTATTTTGCTAAGGCAGGCAAACAGAACATTAAAAAAATTGAATCGAGTCCATTGATGATGATGATGGTTTATATACAAAAGAAATTAAAAGGACTCAATTCACTTCAATTAAAGTTCTCATCTCATCACATCAACCTTAATCATCTTCATGGTTTTTCAAAGCTTTTTTTTTCTTTTTGGCTTTTAAGAAAGGAAGTGAAACTTTCTGTTTGTTGTGTTTCAATTTTCTCATCAATTGGCTTTTAAGAGTAAATTGTATTTTGTATACAAAGAAGAATTGGGTTTTGGATAAATAAAAGCATGAATTGATTCTTGTTTAGATTTGCACTTTCATGAGTTAAGAAATTGAAATTGAATTAAGGACAGGCATATAATAAGTAATATAAATAATTTGATCAAAATATACCAGTAGAGAGAATTGACAAGGATATATTGATTGTATTGATTGATTTGGAAAGGTATCTGTGAAGATGATCAAAGTAATCAAGTATTTCTCTTTATTAGTTTTATAAATTAATTTTATTGATAGCATCTCCTACTACTATTTACAATTAAGTTGATGAATTTTCTGTCATGTTGTATTTAGGGAGAGTTTGATAAAATTATTAGAGATTGAAGATGAGATTGGATGGAATGAATTAATTTTGGAGGAACTTTCAA
>JAQGAA010002806.1:0-11953 GCA_034696425.1 Isotoma viridis
AGTGTACAATATTCTCAAGTTTTGACTTCTGTGACTAAAGGGAATTCAAACAAGTTGACAATTGTTGGATCCCAAATCTTAACATGCAATTTGTTATTAACAACCAAGTCGACTCTTTTTTACCTTGGTTTTTTAATATGTATATATTTTCTTTTGTTTTATTATTCAGAGAAGCAGTCTTCAAAAGGACTCAGAAGAGTTAGAGGTTGAATCAAAAATATGAATTAAAATAGAATGGAATGACAAGAGATTTGATTTGATACTGAGACAGAGGTGAATCAATGATGAAATGAAGAATGCTTTGTGATGGCAGTGAAGAAGATGTTGTTTGAAATATATTTTTATTTTTTCTGGTTTTGCAAGAAAACCAGTGCGTTTATTTTATTTTGAAACTGAGATTCTTTACCATGATGATAAAAGAGCATTTATATAATCAATAGAATTTATTCTTTTGAAAAATGATGATTATTGTATCCAATCCTTTTATGTTGTTTTTATAAGAACACTACTTTTCTAGCTAAAAACTACTCTGTAACGTGGTCCATCCAAGAGGATCGTAGAATCGGACTGACTCCTTTATTCTTAGTTCCCGTTCTTCTTGGGTCTCTTTTTCCTTTCCTTCGCTTCTATTTCTCCTGTTATATAACCTAACCTTTTTCTTGATCGCTTCCAGTGTTCTCTCGTTCCTTTCTGCTCCTACTACACTGATGTCTACTTGAAAACTCCTACTGACTTAGCTACTGCTGCTGGTGGTTATCTACCTACTAGAACCACCACAGAGGCAGAGGTAACAACTAGACTAGTTTCCAGAGATTCTTCTTCCAAAACCTCGTCGTTGCTCCTACGCTTCCTCGGGCTTTAGATTGGATTGCTATTGAAAGTAATTTTCTAGAGTTTTACCACTTTATACCCTGATTCTTTCTACTCAATCAGCCTGCTGGCCTGCTTCTCTACCAAACGAAGAACTGTACATCAAGAGATGATGATAGATACTTTTTAGGATATTCTTTGCTTTTTGTGATGGTACTGAAAACTTGGAAACCAGAGGCATTATTATGATGATGGTACCTATATAGTACCTATGGTAAAAAAAAAAGAAACAAGCAGCCAGATATAGTAAATAGGGAACTGACGGACCAACAATTCAACTTCCTAAGAAGATTCTATATTATCCAGGGGGTAAAAAAACGCGTACACATAATATTATACATACTGAAGAAGAGCCATTGCATGGAATGATTTGATGACGAGAAGGTTGAGGCTGCCAGAGGCACTGGGCAATGTATAAAGGGGAGGGGGCATAACATTCTACCAACATAGGGTACATCAACTATATTTCAAAGTTGAGAAACTATTACTACCGAACCGATAGTAAACATTAAATCGTAATACCAGTTCAACCTTTAAATTACATACATACATATATATTTATGGATCTACATTTTATATTTTTTATTATTTTCACCCTCTTTTTCCTTTTGCGTTTATTATTGAGTTCCTCTAGAGTGAAATAGCATATAATATATGTAAAAATATATACATGTTATATGAAGGTACACACACGCACCACAAGGATACCTTTTAAACCTTTGTATGTTAGTAATATAGATTTTTAGAGTTGAGTTCGACGGACTCTAAAGTGTAAACGAGGGTTTCAAAACCTTCCAGCTGAACTCATGTCAAATGGTTGATTTCCATGGGAAGTACCAGTGCGCATTTCCTCCGGTTGCAAACCGAATCCGATCCGATGAACGAACGACCCCTCCTGTACTTTGTGAAGCGTTGTGTATAGCAATAATACTAAAAGTTATAACACGCACCCACCCTTTCGCCTTTAGATTAGTTTGTTGCTAGCTCATATCACTGTTGTGAGGCTGAATATTACATTAAATGACATAACTCCCGTCTACATTATACAAATCTAGTGGCTGGGACTAAAATCATACCATTTTCTATTTTCAAATGAGTTCCTTAGTGACAACTATTGCTGGATGAAACCCTTAATGGTGTGTATGTATCATACAAAACCAACCCTCCTTTTGAGGCCCTTCTACTTATTATCTTCTCTATAGTATAGTAGTAGCATTGTAATTTTGTTACATGGAATTTCGTACGGGAAAGGGATAGAAAAGTTTCTATAGAACACAACTACCCTTTTATGGTTCTTTTAGAGTATGAAGTTCTTTACTTTTTATTTTTTATTTGATTGTCCCGTGTGTAGTGTACAAAGTATACAAGTGGTTTTTACAGGTCCTATAAGTTAAATACCGAATAAGCATCCAAATAGGTACATTTTCATCAATACACAACAAATAAAAGGGTTTTCATTTATTTACAGTAGTTTACAAAAAAACAAATAAATGTACAAGGTTTCTTACATTTATTTTTGCTATGCTATGTTACTGGAAATGTTATTGAGTCGGTCCCTACCAAAACAACCAGTACTAGGTAATGCAGAATTTCAAAATATCCCAGAAAACAATTTAGTTCAAAAGATTTTACTAACTAGCCGCAAAAGCATTAGTAGGAAAACACTATATAAATTAAATAATAAATAATAAATAAGGAAATGCCAAAAATCTTTGCAAGACTCATACTCAAAGATCTCACACTTTCAATTGGAACTTTATAGGATGGATGGTTAATACCTGACTTTACCATTTTGTTGCGTTCATGTACTATCGGAGTAATTAAAAGGACAAAGGGTCACTCTTCAACTTATACATATACTTTATACTAATGGTAGTTTGTTTGATCTGCTTTCTAATCTATTTACTCGAAATTGCAAAGTGTCTAAAATTGATTGAAATTTGTTTTCAATTAAACACACAAGGCTCAATAAGTTTTTTTTTTCAAAAGCGCTTTAAAAGGATTAAATGTTTGACACTTTAACATACTCAAATCATAAATGTTGCAAGAATCTATATGTTTCCTGGTTACCTGGTAGGCCGTAAAATTTAAATCCACACAACTTATTCCAATTCAAACAAATGTACTTGTTTTTACTTTTCTGTACCACGGTATTTCTCAAAGCTCGTGTTATGAAGTTTTAATGAACAGGGTATCTAAACATTTGTTTATTTGTTCTTTCAAAACAAATAAAAATGCAAATAATATTTTAGACATTACACAAACTATGTGTAAGCCTAGCTAAGGTATATAACTTAAAAAAACAAGATCTTAATAGCCAAAACAATGGTAGAGCCAGAAATAGGTAAACCACGAGATCATAAAAGGTAAGCCACCGGTTAATTCTTTGCATCAAAATAATAACATGTTTTTAAACATACCTTTAAATGCTTAGATTTTGCATGAAAAATAAAAATGGGTCTACAATAGAAATTCTTGCATATCCCGATTGTAAATTACCAAATGTAATATGCTTAAACGCGTAGGAAGTTTGCAGTGGAATGCCGTATTATTATTACAGGAACAATTCGAAATTGTATAAAGGAATAAAGGAAATAAGCATGGTGCAATAATAAACTACTCTAGATAATCCGTATCCGTACGCCGTGAGTATTGCTATGGACAAAAGGAAGGGTGCGTTAAGGCGTATGATATTGTTAACAGATTAGAATAAAATACTTTAGTTAATAATATGGATCCGAAAAAGGTCATTCAATTATATCATGGGTTGGTCCAGTTCTCATTAAAAGCGATGGATCGAGTATCCAGAATTGACAACCGATACCAAAACAAAGAAACGTATCTTTAGTAAAATCGCATAATATTCTTAGTGCCCCGTAGAATGGAACAATAAATATCCTTGCTAAGTACCCTCCGGTGCATAAAAAAGTTATGGAGTGGGAGATAAAGATAACAGTAAATTTGGGTATAAACGCCTTTCTCTACGATTCGTAATTAGCTGAAATGCAACATTTTATTCTGTTTATTATCAGTTGTCCACACCCATACACAAAAATGGTTCGGTTTTCTAAAAATTAAGGTTTATCATTTTTCAATCCATATCACTAGATATTTAATCCTATAAAACTATATTTCCTTTTAATAAACCGATTTTCTATAATACAATTCATTTCATTTTGTCCAGAATTGAAGTAATTTATTACGAAGCATTTCCAGTCCAGTGTAACTGTATCATTTGTTGAACGTTGGGGATGAGTGATGCGGTGAGATGGCTTGCCCATATATTGTGAGAACTTGAGAACAGATGACCAGCAATGATGTTTACAGAATGCTTTTTACGATCGTCTTAATTATAAATCTGCTGGCCGGATTTTCCATTTGAAGAGATAATCCTGCAGCAGGTAATTTCAAAGCATTTTGGAAAGATGAATTTGTAATAAGAATGTGATATAAACAATATAGCTTTAATATGGCACATAATTTGTATTAAAAATTGAGAAATGCTATTATTTTATTTTGCATAAATCAGATAAATCAACCTTATAATATTGAGTTCTAGAAATCTGAACAATGTTCAATTTGACCAAGTAAAGCAGTGATAAGCATCTAAACAAAAATCTTTATTTGATCATCCTAATTGTAATAACATTTAAGCACAACTAATTAAACATAGAATTGTGAATGGGAGATTAGAAAATTCTTTCCTTGTCCAAAGTTTCAAACAAGCATGAGAAGTAAATATTCACGACTAGTGTTTTGTGTACACTTCGACTTCAAAATATTCGAAAAGGTACATATTAATGTCCATTGGTGTATTTCGCATAAAAATTGGTAAAATTTTTAGAAAAACACCGCAGTGACATTTTGGTTCAGAATGCGAGAGAAACAGAATTCAATTAATTTTCAGTATTTTTGGGGAAAATCATCAATTCCTGAATCAAAAACTTGAATTTAAGCTACAATTACATTTTTACAAATATTTAAACTAATGCCAAGTTAACAACCGACTTGAATCAGCGTTCAGAAGTTATTTTCATTGAACTGAAAAAGGAACTTCGGACTTTTTAATTAGGCAGACATCCTTCAGTGTTGAAAATTTATGCTTAGCATTATTTTATTTAATGTTTAGAAATAATTGTAAACTTCAATTCAAAGACCTAAATGCCACAATATTAGCAAGTTCAATTAGAAACAAGTTTTAGAAACACTCTTATTTTCCATAGTAGAATTTGTATTAAAGAAGTTAAAAAATTCACAGGACTTGTTAAATCTTTTATTATCAATATAGGTCAACGATATGTAACTTATGCATACTAGTTTCATAATTTATGATTTTCTAGTCTACCTCTAGTTTATATTTATTTGTTGTAACAATCTCATCAGTTCGAGGGCAACGTATATGTAATACTGAACTGGAAGATACAGTAAAGACGCAATACAAAAGCATTTAACCCATTTACGAATTCTGTAACTCTTAACGCTTATTTGCTCAATAAATAACAAAGTTGAAATTATAATCTCGACTCGGACAACCTTTGGCATATTATTAGCTATTTTTAGCTTTTTTTGCACCACCAATATCCAGCTGCCTATTTACTTAATGGATTCATATCGTAACTATTTTCGATACGTCGTCGTCTCGCTTGTTAAAAGAAAAATGATGTTTTCTGAAGTATGGAAAGTCCATATTGTGGTAAAAAATTATCTTGGTAGCCTTTTAAGCCAATATTTACGAGTCATTTGATTTCTCATACCAAGGGAAGATATTTAAATTTCAATAAGACCTGAGGAAGAAGTGCCATTACTACGTCCATTTTAGTGGTAGTGAAGTAAATTATTGATGCTTTGTATCCGATTCTTGTTATCCTTGCTCATGACATGAGTTATTACGAACAGAACGTGCATAATCATTTTGACCGGAAACTGAACAAATTGGAAATCTATTACTATTTATTATTATTACTATTAAAAAACTCAGTGTTATTTTTTCTTGTTTTCCTTGAACCATTCTTTTCGACAGTTCTGCTTAATTTAATTTTTGTAATTTGTATGCTCGTATGTCGTATGTAACATAAACTTAAATCATCAGCTAAAGTTGAGAAAATGATGGAAGGTGAATAGCAGTTGCCTTGATTATTTTAACTTTGATTTGTGTAATAATGGAAATTTAACCCACTTGTTTTGGTATGTTGCGTAACTAATTTGCCCCAGAATTATAAAGAACAAAAATTAAATTCTTTAATTGCTTCACCACAATAACCAAGCTGGCTAAATTTTAATTATTGTTTACGTATTGTTGACCTCACTTACAGCCAAAACATTTATACATCATAAGTTTGTATTCAAAGAAAGGAGTTTTTTGTGGCTTTCTCCTATTTCCTTCTGCAAAAGCTTTCTTCGAAGGCCAAAGATTGTCGAACTGACTTTTTTCTTTTTATTAGTACTGAAAAAAAGATATAGGATTGAGAACACAATTAATGTAACATGTATCTAATATACTCCAATATTGAAAACTATGTAAACCTGCTTAAAATGAGAACTCTAAAAATTAATACATAATTTCAAAAAAAATTGTTCGCAAATATAGTAAAACTCTTTCAATGAAGGTTTTAGGTTTGAAAGTCTTGAAAGTGATCTGCGGGCTTATTTATTACTTTAGAGAGCAAACCTTTGTGAAGTTTATATTATTTGGAGCTAGCTTTATTTACATAGAAGTGAACTTTATTGCAAGAGAATGAAATTATATAATTA
Organism: Isotoma viridis; assembly: GCA_034696425.1. Taxonomy (NCBI): domain Eukaryota; kingdom Metazoa; phylum Arthropoda; class Collembola; order Entomobryomorpha; family Isotomidae; genus Isotoma; species Isotoma viridis. Next base: position 6,622 of record JAQGAA010002806.1, read on the forward strand.
AACCATTTCAGCAAATTTTTTATTGTTTTAAACCGTTTAAGCGTATGACGTAACAAACACTTTGTTTTCACCCTTCTTTGATAAAAAATGTTTGTACTTAAATAAGTAAATAATTATCATATATGCAAGGCAAAAACAAATTACATTGAACATCTTACTGCTACTTAATTAGGATTTCGAAGGAATTCCTCTTAGATTTAGTTATATCGGCGAAAAAGCTTTATAACTCATAGTAAAGTGCACCAGTCGTATTAACATAACCATTTTTTACTACACAAAGTTATTATTGCCATCATATTCACGTGTTTCTCGATTTAGAGCCCCATGGGGTTATATGGCTTCAATGCAATTTGTGAGACAATAAGTTTAGCATATGAAAGGGACATTTACCATATGAAGGACAGGAAGGTGTTGAAGTAATATTCAGAGGGGGTTATAAATCAAGGTTTACGTTTCGATAGTTCAGAAGTTTTATCTTGAGTGTATCATTTATGCAAAAACAAAAGTTTTACTTTGGCAAACTTGAGTTTAACGGTTCTCATTGGTCCTATTATTGTTTGTTCACAACAAATTTGTAAAACTGTGCAATTTAGCAGTAATCAATTGTAAAATTTGATGCTTAATTGAAAGTAACTTCTATGCATATTTGAAAGTTGTAGATAAAGCACATAGCTTATTGCCAAAAGTTTGCAAATCAATATTATCTTTTTAGAAGTTTACACAGATATTCATCTTTAATAGTAAGATTATTATCCATCTTCTTGAATTATGTAGGGTCTGGATTTAACTTATGCAAGGACATTTTTTTTGTTCCAAAAAAGTTTATATTGCCAGACTACTTTATAAACGAATCTTGTGAAGGTATAGACAGATGTAGCAAGTTAAAACTGTGCAAAACTTGGGACAGAAGAGAAACTTTATAATTTACAATTTACAACTACGTTTTGTTTTTGTCCTTTTCGAGATTCACAATTCGAGATTTAGACCGTACACGACTTCGGCCGCTTAATAACTGTGTTGGACCAGCAAATATACTAAGGGTTCTAGCAAGAAGAAATTATGGTACCACCATCATTCCCTAGTAAGTATTTTTACAATCAAAATTCAAACCCAGTTCCGGACTCGAATAACTTAAGTCATGAGGTTTAGAAATGGCAGAACCTATAAAGACAGTTGGTGAAGCAATGTCAACTAAATGGAAGTCTAAGAAACATGCGACTTTAAAGGAAGATGATGCTATACTAAGCAAACTACCTCGAAAAACTGGAAATCCTGAAGAAGACTTTGATGAAAGCGTTATGACTGAACTGAAAACGTGTGGACTTTCTCCACTCAACCTTGTGTTACCAGATATTTACCACACTTATAATACTTTGGCAATATTTGAATTTGACGATTTGTCGAAATTTAACGCGGAACATTACACTAAACTCTTCGGTGATCTAACTGAAGAATATGGGAATTGTGAGTTAAAAATTTCATAACAGTGGAATTTTATAGTAGAAAGTCATTTAGAAAGGAAGCTCATTCAATGCCAGTAAAGAAAACGTCTTCGTCTCGGGAATGTATAAAGCTTTATCAAGAAGAGTTACCTTTCAACCCTTCTATGCCCATATATTATGTATTTTTGTTTAATTAACTATTTTGATTAATGATTGATATATTTTGCATTGACTCAATAACGATGACCTTGATATCTTTTTCTCAAAAAGGCAAATCTAACGAAGAATATCCAATTCCTGCAACTCCTACTCCTATTCCAAATACCATTGCAACTTCTCTCTCTACTAACGCAAACTTTCCGTTGTGGGACAGACCAGAAAATCCAGACTTAATATTTCATGGTAAATCTTTCTTTTAAATAGTCTTAACTTTAATGGGGTTTTCGGAAATTTTTATTTTTGAAAACACTCCCTCTCTCTCTCCTGGATTTCTTTGAAATACTAAAGTTTTATGTACAAATGCTATGGTATAATGTATGAGTAAGCATTGCTTGAAAATAATTAGAGGCGTTTTTCGAGAATTGGGAGTTATCCAGTAGCGGAGTTCCTATTTTTAGGATCATGATTGCAGTTTAAACCTTGGGAGGCCGGGGGTCTAATTAAAGTTGTACGTCAGTCGGCAATTATTTAATACATAGATCAATTATTAGATCTTTTCCTGGTAATATTAAATCTACGCTGCATAGACACCCCCGGGTTTACAACGGGAATAACAAAAAATTAGTTTATCGAGATAACTCGTTAATACATGTTGTTTTTTCTGCCAGTCTCGATAAACGCCCTTGAAGTTCGAGACCTATATCTCTTCATCACAAAAAATTTGTTCTCTTCCGTTCAAAATAAAAGTAAAAGTGCAACATAAAAAACGTTCCATTTGTATTATACAAAAGTAAATGAAGTTACAATTAGCTTGACACACATTGTTCGAATAACTTGGAGTTTACCGTATCGTTTACTTGATAATAAAATTTCTACCGTGTAGGTTTATGAGCAAATCAAATAGATAAATGAGACAATTATATTAGGCCTATTTTTATGGTTGTGTAAGTGTAAAAAATGCAGTTGTGCATAGTGTGTGATCTTTCACGTCTAGTAAGATGTCCTTGGACTAATATCAATAAAATTGTCCTTGTCATCATGAACTAAATTGCATAGCATTACAGTTTTTTGTATTAGGATGTTGACGTGATGATTTGATCAGGGTAATAAACTCTTCATTTCTTTAAATCTCGTTTTGATGCCAACAATAATTACGCTCTGTTTGAGTTTGCTCCTTTATATTTTTCTCGTTAAACTCTAGGTTACTGTTTTATTTGAATCGGAAAATCGGAATTGATACTTGTATTTTAGTAGCTAATTAGAAGTTAGAAGGCTCGTTATATATCGTCTAGATTGTCTCTTAAACGAAGGAGAAGCTAAAGACTCTAGTTGAAGAAAACAAGGGAAAGTCAGGCGAATGAATATACCGTTTGACTGTGATCAGGAAGATGAGCTAGATGAGTATGTTCAATAGCAATTGTAATTAGATTATACTAATGAATACATATAACGCTAACGACTGTATTCATACTCTTCATCTTCGCAAAAGTTTTTTATATAGAATTTACTGAAAAGTTCTACTGAGGTCTTATTGATTTAAATTATTAAAAATTAATTCATATTCTAACTCGATCATATTTAATTCATTACACCTTTGGTGTTAACTTTCTGGGTGGTTTTGTTGTTTTATAACGGAATGAGAAAGTACATCTTACTCTAGAATGTGTATTAAACATTCCGGAAGGTTACCTTGTAAGGTCAATAGAAGTCTTGACTTGATACTTAAGTAACGCAATAAGGGACGTGACACAAATTCTTAACGAGTAAACTTCCTGTCCCAAGAGGAGTTTCCTTCTTAAGTTTTGAAAGGAAAGAGGCAGCTCTGTCATTCAGACTTAGAACAACTCTATGTTGGAATGTCCATGAAAGGTGAAAGATCAAAACCAACACTGTATTCCTTGCATACTAATTTATACATTACGCAATGCTTTCTGAAATGCGATGAACTACACGAAACTTAGGAGAAAGTAACATCCTATAATAGAAACGTGATTCTCTGTGCCCGTACAAGTTTCTGTGAAAAGTAGCCACGACAGTACCAGATAATTGCGATAATAGAATAATGCCCTTATCCTCGGGGAGTTTGAAGTATTAATTGAAGATATGGCGGCTTTCAAAAAGTGTCTCGATCTAATAATACTTCTGAACTGTTTCGAATTTTCTATAGAAATGAACTATTACTTTACAAAAGATTTATTGATCTTAGCCCAAAGAAAGTTTTGTTTCCTACACTCCTAAAGGCTTAAAGGTACACAGTACGAAGATAATAGACGATGGTGAAAAGTTCTAAAATAGACGAACTCTATGAATTTATTGATTAATAATTACGCTATTTACTAACAGCACAAAATTGCAAAAATATTTTTCGTAGAAACGTTTCATGCAAACACATGATCATTGCTCATCATTTAAATAACAAAAATAACAATATAAGATTATTTGAAAAGCTACTAACCTTATTTTATTTCATTTCCAGTTCAGTAATCTCTAATTTGGCTACAGTAGAATCATGAAATGAATGATAAAATAAGTTGTAACGTAAATGGAAACTATAAGCAGGATATATTATGCTGATATTATTTACAAACAACATTTCTTGAGTTATAAGATCAATATTCAACGTAGGAAAGATTGGTTGAGCTAAATTTAAGATAAGCTAGAAAGCAAAGAGGATAAGGATCGTATCCCCTTGTTTAAGAGCTATACATTAGGATTAGGATCACAGATATTTTATTTTTGCTGTACTCAATTATGTTTTAGCATTAAAACTGTATTATTTATCAAAGATGGTATTTTATAACGTATTAACGTATACAATACTTTTCCTAATTATGTGTATTACGACTCCATGCCAAGTCGAAGGTTTTGAAAAAAAGAAGTACCCCCACTACCCCTATTCTATATAAAAAGCTCCCGGTATGTGAACAAATGTACATGCACGTTTTTGCACTTTTAAAATAGTCACTTAAAACTAAAACAGGCCTATTACAATTACACATAATAAAAATTTAACATAAGAAGGTTCCAACAATTTTTTTTATGTAACCTTAACATTTTTTTTTCATTTAATTCATTTTCATTTTTTCATTTTCATTCAAGTAACCCTCAGCCCCTCAATAACCCCAAGCACTACTACCCCACCCATATATCTTTACACTTACTCGAAAACACGGTAGTTGCGAAATGCAAACCTAGTTTAAGAATTCCAACAACAATACCCTAAGTTCTAAAACATCAAAAAACACAAAAAATAAAACATGAAGGGGTACATACATCAGGGCTACATCCGGTTTTTTCTTCATGGTTGACTATACAAACTCATCATCTCATCCTATTGCATTGTAAAAAGAAAGTATATAAGACGAAATCAGCAAGAAAGGTCTTTCTCCAGGATTCACCACCACCACCACTTCTTTCCAAAACGAAAAAGTCCTAGATAAAACAACTTTCACTAGACCAACCCAGACAAAAAGTACCATCTGGAGATTTTACCAAAGAGTGAAATGAAGACACATCCTTTCTGCAAAATAAAAACCGCGAGTCTAACTCAAAGCTGGGAGAGACCATGCATGCATGTGATCATCCAAGATATACATGAGGGTTTCCAGATGATATTCTTACATGCGTACGTATTCTATTATTTATTTGTGAATTGTGATTGTGAATCTGCGAATGAGTAAATCAACTAAAACTCTATAGTATAAACTAAAAAACTAAACAAAAGCCAAGTG
>JAQGAA010002807.1:0-11950 GCA_034696425.1 Isotoma viridis
TCATTGTTTTAAAAATGACATTTAATTGTTTTAAGGGTCGAGAAAAGGTAAAAGAGTTAATGGGTATTTAATATTGTTTTGTTTTATTTAGTCGTCGTCGCCACTGAGATGTCCGGATACAGCATGGACATATCCGAAGATAGATTCCTTTTCTTCATCTTTAATCTTTGGTAGAGACATTTTGTTGCTTGAGTCTTCTTCAAAGTTAAGTACTCACTTTTTTATTGCACTTTTTTTCAAGGAATGTACGTCCAGTTAGCAGCCTTTCTGGAAATTAAAAATCAAAAACCGGTTGGGGTTTATTATGTAAAACTCTTTAGTCTGAACTCTGCCAAATCAAGCACAAATATGTATTAAATTTTTGGTTTAATAAGAAATTATCCCAAGACTTTTTCCAAGAAGTTTTTATACGACTTTGTGTGTGTGTATAGAGATAAGAATAAGGTTAGATAGGGATATGAATGGATGGGGCGTTGTCGAGAGATTATAAATTTAAATTCCCATAGTACACAATACAGCCATTTTGATAAACAATAGTTTTAAGCTTAGTTATTTATTATAATTTGAGTAGTAGTAGTAATGCAGTGGTAGCAAGTAACAAGTATAAGTGAGCTATTATTCTTATGCTAATGAGCTTATGCCACATTTCCATTCATCCATCTTAACATGTGTCAATCTACTAAAACCCAACCTGACTAACTTTGTAAGCAAATCGTAAATACATAAAATTATTTAGGTATTCAATACTTTATGCTTGAAAGTTGAAATAGGGTGCTAATGACACTAAGACATAATACTTCGAGAGGATTTTTAGTATAATTAAATGCGAAAGTCAAACTGACTTTGTTTAAACCATAGAAGCAGATTCTATTTTTGTTTATTGGGGTTTTTAAAACATTTAATTGGATTCGGGCACACGGATCCATATTAGAAACGAAAACAAAAGCAAATTTCATAGTTAGTAAGGATTTCTAGTTGTTTTTGAAACTTTAAGGCCTGTTCATAAAAGATGCCCCTAATATTGGGTGGAATGCTTGGGGTGCCTGGTGCCTTGGGTTTGAGTTGTGTAAACACACTGATCTTTAGAAGGGACACTAATGACACTTGAAGCCACACCGCTTTTATTTTTATGTTTCAATTCTTTACAACTTTTAGGAATGTCGGTTTTTAAGTTTTTATAGAATACTGACATAAATATGGGATCCAGTTCATATCTCCAAAAAAGAATGAAATAAAAATTAAGAAACAAATGAGATTTGCGTGAGTCACTTCTTTTGACTGAATAAATAAAACCCAACCCTATTAATTCTCAGCTAAAAGATAGGCAAGGCTTAATCTAGTTTTAACTCTAATTGATTAATATAATGATATAATATGGGGATGAACATATGCCTAAAATTCTTTATATTCTGTAAATGTTTAACAATTAAATTGTGAATGCACAGCTGACAGCTAAGACTGTTTCGAAAGATTACATAATAAGATAATAACAGACAGACAGGTTAAAGACTTTTCACAGGCCTCATAGATAAAGGTGACAGGTGTACATGTGACAGTGTCTAATGTGTCATGCAATATGAATAATGTAGAGTTCAGTGTTGTACAAAAAATGACCAACTATTGACCATTATTGAACAATGCCCTGACCTGAACGCAACGTGGACACTACAGGTGACAGGTGTTAGAGGATGTGGTCCCTTCGCCTTCACCTGTCACCCTTGCATGTAGTCTAGTCGTCACAAATGTATGACGAAGAATGATATGATGAATGATAATTATGGACATGGACACTACCTGACAAAAATGACAAATTGTTGCAGTCGATTGTGGATTTTGATTTGTGACGAGTGCTTTCTTGTGTCTTGAATTCAGAATTTCAGAAACTCAATTCCCTTGTTTTTATGTTACAATTCGTCATTCGTAATCGATTCACAATTGTACAACATACTTTTTGCACTTTTGACTTTATTAAGAATTAAAACTAAAAGTAATTGCAAATTTGAAATTGCGCAACTAGAACTAGTGTTTTTTACTTACCCAAAAAATATTAAGAGTTGACTGCTGAAAAACAATTCGGAATTTTGAATTTTTATGTAATAATGTGTAATGTAATATGTAATATCAATGTGATTGGATTGAGTGATGATGATGAGTATGGGTGTAAATATCTTGTTAACTTTTTGTGCAGTAGGTTTAACTTTACAAGCCAACAACAACCAGATCTTATTTAATTAATATTTTTAATTACTCTCGTAAATATCCATTTCACTTAAATAATTACTTTTATAAATATGATGATATCACACAAACACTATATTTTATTTGAGAGACAAACTCCTCCAAAAACTATCAAATTAAATGACAGACAGTATACACAGAGCAGATTATTTTTTTATTTTAACCAAGACCACCACTACCACTGACTATTATTCATCGTCATGCGCTACCATCACCACCACTGCTTTTTTACTATGGATAAAAAACTCTATTCACTTCTTTGCAAAATAACATCTCCTGAGTCCATATGCAAGTCACAAGTTTGCCAATATTATAGCAGCAGCAGCATGATGGGTGCGGTCAATCTATGCTCAAACTCACACACAGCAGAGCTCTTTCGCATCAAATTACATCTCTTTATGTATCTCATCTCGCTTTCTTTATCCAGAGATTGACAAAAAGTCATGAAAAACCTAAAATCTGACTAAAACTTGCTGAAATGGCAGTTTTAGCAAAATTATAACAATTTTGTTTAAATTGTTTAGCTTTGTAAATGCGGGTGGGAGGACCATTAAAAATCTAATGTTTGAATGATTCTTGATAATAATAGTCATTTTTCTATGTAAACTTTTACATAGTCAAAAAAGTATTGAAAACTTGCAAAAAGATGTGATTAAATATAATTAAATATCATCACGATGATTTCATCACAAACGCAAGCAAATATAAAAATTCATGAAATGGTCAATTTCATATGAAACTTTATATAATGGAATATTCGTAACGTAAATGAATGAAGGATGTAAAAAATTAACTATTACTATGTTAGTTTTTACTATTACGCTTACTGTAAGACAGAAGTGTGTATTTTTACAAGGATTCTATCCAATAAGTTACAGAAAAATTAGTGAGCTAGAGAACTCTCAAAAGTTTTAAAACCATAGCTGGCTGACGCTGCTTTAGAAAAGTGTCCACAAATCTTATAAAAAAGTGAAGCTTCCAGCATGCTTTAAAGTTTTAAAATCCATAATAATTTGAAACATTTTATGAACGATCTTTAAAATACATTTTGAAAACCTTATGTTATGCATAGCACCATGGACCATTTCAACTTTAATCTATGGCAAAGGGTTTTAATTAAAATTAAAATTTGATAGTTTCTACAATCAGAGAGATCTGAATTTAAATACTTAAATTTTTCATATTTTGTTTAAAAATATTACTCCAATTTACCAAAGCGCACAGGTAACAATAAACCTTAAAAAATTATAATAATTTAATAAAAATTGAATATTTTGAACAAATGGCAATTCAGATTTTTCACAATTTGAAAACACTTAAAGGATTTGTTTTTATTCCATAATCAATTATATATTTTAAGCACAGCTTATTATGACAAGAATAATTTTAATAATTGACTAGATTAAAAACATTTCCTCTTTAAAGTTAGCAAGTCAAAAGCTCACAAAGTTAAAAAAAAAACTTAAGTTTTAAATTTTACACGATAAGTTTGATCTTTGTCATATAAATTACCAGTATTTATATATATTTAAACAATTCCATTTTTTTAAACACTGTAAAAACAGTATTTTAAGAATTAGTTATAGTACCCATTATAAAAAGCATACTCATGCCAAAAGTTTAACAATGTTGAAACGCTTTGCTTAATCTCTTGGAATCTGAATTATGTTTAAACGCTTTGATCAGCCTTTCTTTTTTTGCACTTTAATCCTCCTCATTTTGGATAGATATGTATATGTATTTGTATAAGACTTGTTTTATAATGAACAATAACATTAAGGCACTCACTATTTTATACAAGACGCTCGCAGCGTTTCACAACCAAGAATCAGCGTAAAAACATGTTAATTAAAAATCTTAAAATATTATAAATTATAATCACCAGTCATTTTTCAAACTCTTGAACAAGAACCATTTATAAATAATTCTTCCTAATTCCTAATTACAAATCATTATCCTTAATAAACCGATTTCCTTCTGAATTCTTCCCCAAGTATTTAAAGCGTCTTTTCCCCTGTCGACTCTTACCCACTGCACTGAATTTATTCCTCATGGCTGGAAGAGGTGTCACATCAACTGATTTAGTTCGAAAGTTTCTATACAACTCTTTAGTAGCTTCTTTCCTCTCTTTTTCGGAGACTTGTCGATGGTCAAGAAAATGTAGACTTTTAACATGATGAAGTACATGGTATCGGTAGATTTGATAATCTGTTTCGTCAACGTAGTCATCTGAAAGTTGGTCTGGACAAGTGGGGTTGCCCAGAAGGCTCAAGTATTTCAAGTTTGGGGTTTGGGTCTTTAAATCTTCTAGAAGTCTTCGGAGATTGCGAATCTGTGTGATAAAATATGAAATAAAAATTGTTTTTTAATTAACTTTTCATAATTATTTTGAAAATTTTGTTTTTTTAAATTTTTTGTACCTTGTTCTTGTTAAAACTTAGAGTATGCAATTTTGGAAATATGGAAATGAATTCCACGTGTTCCAACTGATTATTATCCAAAATAAGTTCCTCCAATACATCAGCACACATTTCAATTCCTCTTAGTTTTGAAATGACATTGTAAGAAAGGTCAAGTCGTCTTATATCTCTTCCAATCTTTTTTGCGTTAAATTCTGTCAAGTCTCCTCCCACAAAACATACCTGTTATGTAACAAATACATTTTTTAAATTAATATAGTTTGAAAAATACTTTCTTAAAATAGCTTAAAAATGAATACAACTTATTTTGATTATAATTTCTATTTAAATGATAAGCTTCCTACTGTTCTTATCTCACCTCTGAAAGATCAGGCTCATCCTCCATATCCATTTCCCTTAGCATATTGACCTAATTATATTTAATTACTTTTATTAATTACAAACTTAATAGATTTTTTAATACATTGAAATTCTTAAATATTGCAATAAGATTTAATTGAGGAATACAATGCTAATTAATTTGCTTTTTTTAATTGTTAAAAAAGCTCTCTCGCTCTCGGCAGTTTCATATGATTGTTTATTTATTTATACAATACAAAATACAATCTCTTTAAATATTTTGCTGTGATTAATTATGAATTAACTTTAATTAACAAAAACTGATTAACTTAAGATTCACTCTGATTCAGTCAGTTTTTCCTACAACCTATGTATAAAAATGAATCTAAAAAAGAAGTTAAAATCCAAATAAGTTACGTTTAATATTATTTTTTTCTCAAATAACAAAAATGATGTATTATTGAAAGGTAAAAGTTTTAATGAAAAATGATCTCTCTCATCATACTGACACAGATATTGAATGCTGTGTCAGATTCAGATGTAAATTAATAAATATGTTTAAATGTAAATAACATTTTCTTCCGTCTCCGTCTATCTAATCTACTTTACATATTTTTTTATAAAACCACATCTGGATTGGAGAGACAAATCTCTCTTTTGTACTTTTGTTGTGTAGCAAAATAAATAAACAACAAAAAATATTCATCAACATCATTTTTACATTAACTTTTATCCAGAATCCAGACTGTAGAGATTCTGGAGATGAAATTTATTAGAATGTAAAAGCAGGTAGTGGTGGTAGTGGCAACCTAAATCATGACCAAAAGTGCTTTTACTTGCAACAAGAATAGTGCCACCACCACCACTGCCAGCATTACTCAAAACTCAACTGGGTTCTTATTCCTTCCTCCGTTGATGTTATATTTTGACTACAATACACTATTTCAATTTAAAAAATCGCTTTTTGTGTCTTTAGGTTTAAAAAATATGAAAATATTATTACAGAAATGGAAAGGAAATTACATTTTACATAAGGTTGATGTAATTAAAATGTATTTTTTAAGGAATTATAAGAGTGAATTATAATGTGAAAAATGTAGCCGAAAGAAGGTTAAAGGGCAAAAGTGGTAGGGTTGTGTAAAGGATGAAGTGTAAGTTATCTTTGCGCAGTGGCAATATCGTAACCGATGAGGTTTTACCGAGGTGCGATTATTGCTAGTTGAAAACTTTAACCAATGCCCCGCCAGGATGAAGTGAAATACCTTCGTCCTCGGCAATTTTTGCAGACCCGAAAGGGTCATCTAAATCAAATCCAAAAATATTTAAACTGCTCAGGAAGAATGGGTGATTGCGTATTTATAATTCCGTCATGTCATGTCAATTGTCACGTCGCGTTGCGTTGTATGACATTGTCACTCCAATCTCGTACTTGTGTCATGTCACAATTAAAATCGTCAATTTATGTCAAGTCAGTTCTAATGCAGATTTCATGAATAAAGTTTGTTTTTCTATACAGTAAAAGTCAACGTTATATTCATTTTTATTATTTCGTACAAAACATTTCCACCACCACCACTGGTTTCTTTTATTTCTGCCCAATATTTCAGTTCGCTTGTAATTTATGAAACTATTTAAAAGAAACTTGTCAGGGTAGGGAAGGGTACTTTTTTATGTTGAAAGCTCATACACTTACAATACATAAAGGATAAAATGAAGTTTGCCAACTTGTGTATGAAATGTTGGCTCATTCGGGCTGAACTGTATATGGTTTTTCAGAAATTAGTTTGAAAAAGAGTTTGAGAGATTGATAAAGGGGTTGTAAAAGGTTAAGGGTTGACTAATTGTTGTCACCTGAGTGCTTGTGAGTGAATAGGATTCAAATGCATATGCAATTTCTATATAGATAGGCTGAAACGGGTAGAGAAATGTCATTCGCAAATAAAAAGTTAGTTATAATGGCATTTTGTATTGCATAAAATTAGTGTCATAGGATTTTCGATAGTTTCTTAGAAATTGTAGGCAGTTTTTGGTACAATAAAATCCATTATGGTTTTTGGATTTGTTGCTATGGATCACATGGAATGGAAAAAGTATGAAGAATTTGGTAAAAAATTGTGGAACATATGGAAAGGATTGGTTTTTTAGAAAATAATTAATCTTTTATGGAAATCATTGAAACCACTCTGGTCCTATAAGCCCTTCAACCTCGATTGTGAAAGGCTATAAGATTTCCTAAATTTTTTGTAACACTCTTTTTTAAAAATAACAACTACCCATACTAACATCTAGTCCAGTCTAGGGTCATACTATAAAAATCTTTCATCTCGGCCTTTCATCTTCGAGTATCGAAGAAATCTCTAAATCTTTTAAAAGTATTTGAAGCAAAATTTATATCAACGTGTCCAGTCCAAAATTCCATCCAAATCATAGTTTTATTCCCCGAGGGCCTTTAAAATAGAGTTGAGTCTAAAAAACTACAAATTACCTTTGATTTTGAATGGCATCAAAAAAGAATAAAGGCAAAGCTTCGGAAGATACTAGCAAATTAATCCGAGATAACATGAAGTGTCCAGTTTGTATGGAGGTAAGATGGGTGGATGGGACTCTTCAGAAAATAGTTTTTGACTTAAGTCCAACCTGGTTTTTTACAGTTGGCTTTTGACCGTTTTAATTGCTTATAGGTTTTGTTGCCCCCAATCTATCAATGTGAAACTGGACACAATATTTGCTACCTTTGTGTTGACGAAGTATCAGAGTGTCCACTTTGTAAAGGGGATTATGGAGACACGAGGAATTACTTTGCTGAAGAATTGGTTAATTCCATGTCTTTTCCTTGCAAGTTTGAAGATTATGGATGTACTAAAACGTATGAATCTAAATTTACTTAAGTTTATACCGTAAAAGTTTTAATAGAAGCCTAAGTGTTGCATAAAAGAGTGCTTGAAGGCTTTAAAATCTGAATTGACGTTTTTAAAGGCTACTGGGAAGTGAATTGAAGGATCACCAAGAATGCTGTGAATTCCAGCCATACCGTTGTCCAGAATTAGCGTGTCAAGAAGTGTGTGGACTTCATCAAATGGGAAAGCATTTAGACCGTCATGGATTTAAGGTATGGGACTTTTTTATAGTTTGTACTTTATTTTACCTTTCCATAGCATTTTGGGATTTTCTACGGATTTCTTGACATTTGTTATCATTCCTTTCTAAGGTCATGAAAGGAGATAACCAACAAGCAAACATAGATATTCAAGATGATCACTTTGACCGAAAAACGGAATACAATCCTTGGCGAATCTTTGCCTTCAATCGAGAGTTTTACACAGTGTCGACCCGACAGAAAAGCGGAACTTGGTATTTCTGGTGTTACTGTCTAGGCCTTCCTAAAGATGTGAAAAAGTATTCTTGTGAAATCGTAGTATTCATCGAAGGGAAACAAGTCTTATACCGTGGGATAGTCCATTCACTTCGGACACAACCTGAAGACATTATTGACCAAGGGAATTGTCTTATTCTAAAGGATGATGTGATTAAAGCAATGCGTCGTGATGGAAAGATCTCTTGTCGGGTTAGATTTATCCAAGGGAAAAATTGGGATTTGAAGAATGATATCAAACCCAAGAAGAAACCAGCCCTTAATAAATCTACTGCAGCTGCAAAGGATCCAAAGAAAAACCCACAAAAAGGAAAAAACCGGGTATTAGCAACTTCAACCTTGGCTTCCACAACAACTCCACCACCGACCGCATTAAGACCTTCAACCGCACTCCGACCTTCGACCTCTATTCGACCATCTAACTCTTCCTCAGCTTCTAATACAGTCCCTAAAGGCCTTCCTCCCTTGACCTTTCGACCACCAACTGCTCGAATGTCCTCAACTAACCGCATAGTCTTCTCTTCTCCTTCCTTAACAAACTCCATTCACTTCACCGGATCCACTCTCACAAGAAAAGAAAAATCTTCTTCAACAAACTTGTCCATAACTCCTAGAGCCTCTGGAGCTCTTAAAGCAAAACCGGATGGATTATCACCCCGAGAAACTCCTTCAAGAAGCTCGTCCAAAAGCCAGTTGTTAAGGTCAAGGTCAAGTTCCCATATGCAGCTAAAAATAAGTGACGAAGAGCATAACTTTGTGATGCAAATGAGAGAGACTCTTCGCTGCCCTGGGTGCCAAGAGATAATTACCCCACCTGTTCATCAATGCGCTATAGGACATAATTGCTGCCATTATTGCAAGATAACTCGTTCAGACTGTGCAGTCTGCAGGGCTCCTATAGGCGCTTCAAGGAACTTTTTCGCTGAAGAACTCCTTTACAACATTTATCAGCGTTGTAGCTATGCCCATCTTGGATGCAGCGTTTGTCTCCTTTCAGCTCAAATGCGGTCTCATGAAGCGACGTGTGAATTCGCTCCTTTTGAGTGCCCATTTAACGCTTGTAGGAAACAAGTTGGCCCGAATGAACTCTTGGATCATTTGAAATCTCATCAGATTGGAGTTGTGGAAAGTAATGATTTAAAGAGTTTGATTGATGTGCCTAAAAACAACCCTAGTGTTGGGTCTGTTTGTGCTATCCCGTCGATTCTTTTGGGTTATTCTAAGAAAGTCCCGTTCTTTCCTGTGGTATCCCGTCAAGAGGATGGGAGTTGGAGTTTCTTTGTTACTACTCAAGAACCTAATCAATACAGGTTTGAAGTTTGTGTGAGCAAAATGTCTAAAATGGTTGGGTTTCAAGGACCAGTGTTGTCTTTGAGGAAGAATCAAACGGAAATTGAGAAGAATGGAGGGTGTCTTATTTTAACTGAGGGGATGGTTAAGAGTATGAAGATGGATGGGAAGTTGGAGTATGAAGTGAGGATTTATAGGAAGTTGGATCGTGTTCCTGTGGGATCGCCTTTTCTTTTTCATTGTAATATTGCTGATAGTAAGTGCATTTTTTAGATGAAGTCCCTGCCGGGTTTTCAATTCTAATATCAATATAGACGAGATACCATCTAAATATATAATCCAGTTTAATGATTTTACTTCGCAAAACTATAGTGGCTTGGAAATGTTTAGATTTAACATTTTTTAATGCTAATTTCATTTAATAATTTCTCATGCATTTAGTTAACTAATGAATCTTAGAGTCGACAGAGTTGAGAGTTATTTTTAAAAAAAACTTCAAAATTTTAAAAAGTAAAAAGTAATTTTGATGTTTTTAGAACCAGGAGCCCCGGTGAACAAAACGGAATTATTTGCAAACAAGAAAACATCCGTAACTCCAGCAGACGATGAGGAAGATTATGATCATTACGATTCTCAAGGAGCTGCTGGTGGAATCGATGTTGATGAAAATGAAAGTGATACTTTACTCAACATGAGCGAAGAGGATGATTCAGATTCAGAAGAAAATGAAGAAAAGAGTGTGGAATGGGAAGTGGATACAAATCCAATTCCAACCGACTTTCCCTTAACAACTGATAATGATGCTTTTGCAAGTAGCACTACCTTCACATGCGAAGACTCACCTGTTGTAACAGAAATCACACGGATTAAGAAAGCTGACTTCCCCTCATCTCCCGTCCCTTCTTCCTCTAAAACTGTATCCAGAGTTAACTCCGACCTTGAAAAAATCCTGGAGAAACCTAAGGGAGATATTAACAAGTCAAGACCACCTTCAGCGGCAGCAGCACCCAAAATCACTTCTAGACCTGATACCCCCTATCCCACACAAAACACTCCAATGAAAACAGAAAAGAAAGTGGTACACCTTCCAGCTATTGCTTCCGCAATTGACCAAAGTACAACTGCATCTGGATCGAGTAACAAAAAACAGAAATCTGGAGCTGGTGGAGCTCATGCAAAGAAAAAGTCTAGGCAGAAGTCCTCCAATGGTTTTACTGTGGTTAAAACTAGTTCAGCTACTATGACAGCTTTCAGTAGTGGAGCTTGTAGTGGTGGTGGAGCTACTGGTGGGGTGAGTCCGAAAGGGAAGAAGAATTCTGAAGGGGGTAAAAAGTTATCTGGATGTTGCCCCAAAAATAAATCAGAGGGAATGAATAAGAAGTCAGCTTTGGAAGAAGCTCCGAAAAAAGGATCGGAACCTCCAAAGCCAATTAAGAAACCAAGCGTGGTTAAAATCAACAGTGAATCAATCAATCAGCGAAGAAACAGTGAAACAAGTACTACAGCTTCTTCTGCAGCTTCAGAAAGTCACAAATCTTCTTCTTTGGATAAAAAACCCACACCCGTTGTCCAAACCATTAGTCCTGTTGCCTCTGATGATAGAAGTGTTCTTCTTCAAGTTTTTGAAAAAACTTCCAGCAACGATGAAAACAAAGCAGACATGAATAATAATATTGAAAGCGAGGATTTAGAGAAACCAGTGGTTATGGCTAGTGCTTCTACTACAACTCAGGTAAAAATTTTAATAAAAACTTGTAAAACTTGGCAGTAGAAATTAATTGGATACAAATGCATTTTTTGTCCTCGTAGGTGATCGAGACAAACCAAGAAAGTTCCCAGGTAGGAAATTCCTTAACAAACCTTCTGGAAAGTGACCTCAAAGCTCCAAGTGGACAAAGGACCTTAGATCAAACCCAAGATGAGCCCTTGATGGAGGAATTGTCTATTCTTACAGCTCAAAGTGTGGATCAACTGGTAGAGATGTTCAATGACGGAGTGGATGAGATGAATGAAGTCTTGACTGAAGGATTCAATGTTGTCAAGAGTGTTTGTAACATTGTTGGAAGCTATTTACCTTCTGGAGATGAAGAACCTGGGGATGGCGAAGATGATAAGAGTGCCTCTAGTGTTGGAGATGAAAGGGTGGAGGAAATAAGTATGTTTGGGAGTGATCACAAGATTAAACTTATGGTTGGACATATTATTGCTGGAATTGGTCAAGGTTCAGGTTCAGAGGTGGATTGAAAAACTATAAGCTTTAGATTCCCTTACGACTTCCGGAAAAATTGTA
>JAQGAA010002808.1:0-11948 GCA_034696425.1 Isotoma viridis
TAAAACTATTATAGCAATTAATACTAATAAATCAAACAGGTCCAAGATGTTCGGTAATGCAAGAAGAAATATCAAATTTGAAAACGGAATTAAAAGAATTGAAACAAAATCAACAACAACATCAGCAACACAATCAACAAAATTTTGACAAAATAACTGCCCAAATAGAAGAAATGAAGATTCAAGTATCCCAAATCTCTACTGTAATTGTAAATGTAACGTCTGCAGTGACTCAGGTGAAGCAACAATTAGACCAATTGCAATCAAATGCTGTTACAGATATTCAATTGACTTATCCACAAAGTGTCTTAATTTGGAGAGGGCCAGGATATCCTGATAATTTTGGATGGGTTATAACTGGGATTGATAATTGGAATCAAGATATGTATCCCGATTATGTTACTAGAAG
Source organism: Isotoma viridis (assembly GCA_034696425.1). NCBI lineage: Eukaryota > Metazoa > Arthropoda > Collembola > Entomobryomorpha > Isotomidae > Isotoma > Isotoma viridis. Next base: position 410 of record JAQGAA010002808.1, read on the forward strand.
ATTAATGCAAAAGAAGGTTAATGGAAATTGGGTCTCTGTATCAGGATAACTTAAAATATCATAAAATCGTAAAACTTAATTTTTTATTGGCATTAAATCGATTGGCATTTTTAAAATTAAATTTGCAAAGACGCAAACAAGTTAAGTTTTTTATTAATCTATCAAGATTTTAATTTATATTCTCACCGCCGAAATCCAATCCAACCATAATTCCTTTATACAGCCTCACCCTCTCTGACAAGTTGAAACAATAACGTTCGACTGTCCCAATTCAAAGTTAAATAAAGCAGTAGTGATTATAATGCATTACAAATAACAGAAAAAAATTGAACATTACTTTTTATTCAGTTAGTTAGATTTATAATTGGGATTTGACATAATGTCAGCATTTAACCTCTGAATACAACTCTTAAAACGTTTAAAGTAGTTTTAATACTTAAAATTTAAAAAACTTAACGATCATACATTCACTTTTATAAAAGTTTCCCATTCAAAATTCGAAGAGATTAAAATTAACAAATGTTTAAGGTGAACATAATAACGCATTTTAAAAACAAGAAAATAAAACCAGACAGGCATATCTCAAAGATAAAATTAGACTATATAAAACAATAACTTAATTATTAATTGTTGAAAAATGATTATTCTAAATGAATAAAATCTCTAGCAGTTGAATTAATTAATAGATGCTATCCTCTTACGGCAGCCCTGTCTTCATAAAAACTTACTCCTAATCCAATAAATAAGTTTGTCACATTCTACGAGTTTTAAATCTACATGGAAAGTAATAATCAAATACATTACAAATTTAAAAAATTCAAGCTTTAGTTACTTTAAAACGAATACTTAAAAACAACTCTTGTGTTACAAACCCCAATAAGTCTTGGGAAAGGTGTGGCAGCTCCAAAGTTGAGTGAATGGAGAAATCCACTCTCATAACACTTCCGATGTCTAGTTTGTAATGGTGGCAATGATGAGATACGTTTAGCCCCTGTGAAAGAATGCTTTTCCTTCCTTGTGCTATGTACTTGATACATTTTAAAACGAAACCTTAGGTAATGCTCATTAATTGGTTCAAACAGCTTATTCACGTTTTGTCTGAAATTTAACATTAAAGTGGAATCATCAGTAATGCAATTATGATAACTTTATATCCGGGTCCCCAAACCAACCCCTTAAGATTTTAATCAATCCAATTCTCACTCACTTAATACTTTCCTGCAGTGACAGATTCTCAAAAATCTCTTCAGTGACCCATAAACAAATTCTAAAAGGTTTTAGCCATCCCTTCCAATCTAACTTGGCTCCACAAATAGAGTTCATCTCCTCTTGTGTAAATTCCCCTTCATCCCCTTTAACTAAACGACGTAGCTAAAAACCAATTAAAATTGCAAAATTAAACATAATTTATAAACCAACTTGTATCTTAAGTATACCCCTTTAAATACCATTGTCTTACCAATTCGTGCCAATACAACTCGCAAACGTCAATTGATGTAAAGTTAGCATTTAAGTACCAGACAAACCGACCTCCATTGTTATCTTTTGCCTTAAGTTTGATTCCTTCCTTGAAGAAAGTGTAAGATGCACCTGGGAACATCCATCCATCCGATGATTTCTCTATCCCTCCTGCAGAAAGACAAGATTGGACGATACATGCTTCCAACTCTTCCAAATTACAAATATCTTCTGTTTGACCAAATTTTCCTCTGGATGGTGAATACTTCCATAATTGCTTCGGCTTTCTCCTTTCTTCTAAATCTTCAGCTTCGGGACGAGCTTGTTTCTAAACAATTAAAATTATAGTAGAAATCAGAGTAATTTAATTAATTAACTATGTAAAGTTTATTAATTCTTACCAACGAAATTTCCTCGTAAGTCTGCAATATAAACTCCTTCTTCAAAGCCCTATTTTCTATTGTAAAATTCTCACGACGAAATTTCATCTCTTTCCAACCGACTTTGTCCCTATGATTTTCATAAATTTCACACTTAAATCTAGGTGGGCACTTCTCTCTGTGAAATATAGTTTGGATCACCCTGAAATGCAAATCCATTTGGATTAAGATAAAAAACCTCATCAACTCCAGTCTAGTATTGAAATTCATTAAATCTCTGTAAGTCTTACTCTGCAATATCCAATTTAATACGATCATTTTCCACCTCCAGCTTAAAGTCCTCCAAATCAGTCGTATTACTCTTCGACGAAGAAGATGTCCATATAGTGATTCTTGGAGAATTTGGAGGATTCCAATGGACCTTTGCACCGCAAATTTTATTAGTTTCTGTCCAGACGTTACCGTTGATAAAAAACTTTAACTACAAAATACAGAATAATCATTAATTTAAGGAAAGTGGTTAACCTTCAAAGCATACTAATTTACATTGATTCAATTGTTATTACCAATGTTTTCCAAAATTGGTCAACCTCCTTCCGTGACACGTCACTTCTGAACAAGACTACAAGCCGACCTCCATCAATATTCTTAATATCTTCCCACCAAGGATGGACACCCGTTTTAAAGAAACAGAATGAAGAGCCATTACGAAACTTTTCAGTATCCGCGACACAATTCTCTCTTAGCTTTTGACCCAGGTCACCCAGAGTAGAAACTCCTCCAAGATCTTGAAACCTTTTTGTATAATCGGGTTGAGTAGTTTTAAGGGTTGAGTCATATTTCCACAGTTTCCAACTCCAACGATACTTCTCAACCTCCTTTGCATTGTCGGTAGATGAATGGCCGGTTATCCAATTTGGACCACAGTTCTTAAATAATAAAACAACATTTAAACAAGAAGGTTGTTTGGTAATAAAGATTATAAAGATACACAAAAGAACAAAATAGATTTTTCTTTGGTATTAAATGTTAGAAAACATTGTTCTAGAAACTCACCCAACACCCTTCTCCCGAACCGGTACACTCGACACCAGCCACCATTTTAATTTAAAAAGTAAAATTAAAGTTTTTGATTACTTGATTTTTTAACTGAAATTAATATTTATAATTGGGGAAAGGAATTCAATCAAAATTTTTTAAATGCTTATTACTGTGGACAAATACAAACGGTAAAGGTCAAATTGGAACTTTTACAACTCAACAATTTGCAAAGGGTATACTGTATACTATGCCATTTACTGCACTATGAACAAGAACCCTGAAAAACCCAAACAGTAATCCCAATCCAATTCATCTTCAATACCAATCTCATAGGGTATTAGCATATCGCATATTATAATCTATTCAGTAGCAATCATCAATTTAAATTTTTAATATTTAATGTAAATGGACTTTGCTGAGTTTACGAGATTTTAACTCAAAGCCTCTTCAGCTACCTTCAACAAGAGTCAATGCAATTCATTGTCTTATTTTCCTCATTTGAATACATTTCTCTTAAAAGGTCACATCTTCAAAGCCAAACCTGCACATTGTCCCCCAAAAAATAAAATTCTTTGCAATTACTTATAATACTGGAATATCAATATAAAAAATACAACACATTGTACATTATATAACTTGTAGTTTTTATTAATACAGAGTGACACTTAATGCAACAATGTGTCTAATACATAATACAAAAGCTTAAACTATTTAAGGATTAGAATAACAAGTATGACCCACAATAAATTAATATGGTTTAATACACCATACTGACCAGAAATGCATACAACCAAAGGAATGGGAAACCATTCCACAATATTGCATTAAACATATACTAATTTCAATAATACTCATAGATAAAAGAATTTGGTTTCGTAGTCATCCTGAAACCTTACAAGCGACTAATACAATTTACTTATAAATAGCTTACATTAAATCTTCTGCCTAAGGTTTCTTATCTAATTCTATCACTCATACGATTCATAACATTTTCCATAAATAACTTTATTATAAGCTGCTTTTAATTTTAACAAAGCTTCTATATCATTGATTTGAACTTTTTTTCCTAGCACCGTAAATCCATATGTTGAATCAAACCTTCAACCAATACCTTAACCTACGTATTAATACTTTACTTAAATGATCAATTAGTAATAATTAGTAATACATCTATTTATGCCTATGAACTCTTTTAGGAATACAATACCAAATGCAAAAAGTTAATTACACAACCTTTAAGATCAGTTATGGCTTTCAGTTTTTTAAACGAAACCGCACCAGTCTACTTAAAACATCTTAAAGTTAATTAGCCTGTCCAGTTTAGAGACTAGGATAATTATTTTGCATAGATCACTTATTGCTCGGTAGTTTGACTTAGATTCATAGTTTCAAACAGAAAAAGGTTAATTAAGTAAAATCTTACAAAATAAACGTATTTGGAGTTTATGTTGAGTATTTATCACAATAATGGTTGTAAATGCATAGTATATAATAAATCTAAAGGTAATTAGAGCAATTCAATTAGAATGGAAGTCCTAAGATAAACTCTACTCATTCGAATTGTATAGGTTCCCAACCAAGAGTTTCATGGTATACTTGATATCCACGGTATGAATACCGAGGTGGATTTTCAGCCGTAGAAAATAGCTCTCTGACCTTCTCTCTAAAAAGTTTTTGAAATATGCAAACGTTAGCTTTAAGTAAGGATTTAGATTTTTTTTTAAATTTTATGAATTTTAAATCAAACTTACTTAATGATGTCCAAATGTTTAATTACATCAATGTCTTTTGTAGTATACAAAGTGATTCTTGGAGAACTGTCATCATTCCAACGGATTTTAACTCCACATATGTATTCCTTCATGCCATCAAAGTCCCATGCGACCAAACCCATTAGCTAAATAAGGAAGAAATCGTATAATTTTTGATATTTTTGTATTGTTTTAGTAAAAGACAATAGAAAACCCTTGATTATAACTTACTAATTGTTGCCAATATAACTCTACTTCGGCTCTTGACATTCCAAAAAATAAATACATTATAAGTCTACCACCGGGATGATTTGTTGTATTTTCCCAAGTAGGTTTCATTAAATTTTTAAAGAAACAGTATGAAGATCCATTAGGGAAACTAATTTCATCGTTGACACTATACTGTTGGAGTTTCTCATCTAATTCTGACACTGTGTCAACCTCTCCAAGGTCTTTAAACTTTTTGTGATGAGATTCTTGTGTAGAGTTACTATCGTACTTCCAAAGTTTCCAATTATCAAGTCCTGCGGATTCATTATCTGTGGTTATTAGTAGACTCGGTATTGACCACTGAGTTAACTGAAAAACAAAATAAAATTATATGTGTACAACAAGGGAATGTTATTACTGATTTTTCTTATCAAAGCAGGGGTTAAAAATTATGTCAAAACATTATGAAATCTATGATTCTTTCGCATTTCGAAATAAAATTTATTTTTAAGACCATCTATTTGCTTGGATTAATAAAAACCCTGGTTTCCTTTCATCTATTTTCATTTATTTGCATAAAAATAAAAAATGCTAATTATTTTCATCTGTTTACTTGAAATGCGTTGTACCTTTTTGATTTCATACATGAATAAACAATATAAACACCGGAAATTACATATTTTTTCATACACCACAATATTTTGAATAAGAGCTATTACGAGGTACAAGGTACCACAAAATGAAATAAGTTACACTTTTTGTATGGGTTTTGATGTTATGAAATTGTGAATAATAATATTATTCGAAGAATTATTATGACGAGTTTGCATCATCGTATGACATGAAAGCTTATATTATTATCTGTCATCATAATATTTGTTATCAAGAGTCTAACTAAGCGGAAAAGAGACAAAGAGATACAATAACAAACCAACAACTTTTTGACGTCGTAACACTTTTGTACACTCTGCTATACACACCAGTCACACCAGTAACGCTTGAAAACCCGAAAGTACTTGGCAGTGTGGTATGAAATAATGGTATCTAGTATGAAATGCTATTGAGTATGAATAAACTCTATCTGCGTCTTAACACTCTTAATAATATAACGTTATGACCTAATAAGCATTTAAACTCAAAACAAATTATGCAAATTAAGTTTTTATCTTAAAAATTAATTTCATTTTTCATTTTTTTGAAGGCAATTTTTAAAAAATACTTTTATTTTAACCAAAAAATATGAAATTCCATAAAGTTCCTTTTTAACAAATTTGCACATTTATGCACTTTTATCATTGGCAAAAATATGCATACAATATTTTTCCCATAAAACTTGTTTCCTTTTAAACTTCTTTCTATTTTATGGTCTTACTGACTATAAAAAACATTTTCCCTTATATTAAAACTCCATTAAGAGTTTAAACTTCAAAAGATTTTAAAGAATAAATTAAAAAAACCTTCAAAACTTACCAAAATCGAAGGAAAAAAATTCCTCTCCTTTTTAGACGAAGAATCTTTAGAAAAAATCTTCTTAGCAACTTTTACAAAGCTTCTTCTTCGTTCCATTTTGAAATATTATAAAATGTCAATACTAAAGAGAAGAACAAACCCACTTGTATACTCAACCCCATAATCTTTATCAATGAAATTACATACAAAAAGGATGTTATTATTGTTTATATATTATTTTTCGTAGTAAACCTGTAACAGAGAGGAATAACATGTTGAAATGAAACTGAGTAAACATTTTACTCACTCTTTCATCTACCTATATACTAAAATATGTGTCATTTCTGTAGAAGGGTTATCCAATACTCACGTGCTTACACTTTCGCTTATAAAAAATCTTTATCGATTTTTTAGCCCTAGTTGCATGCACTTTTTGAGATTCATATGCTTATTTTCCCACAAGCCACAACACACCCAGAGGGGTATATGGTATGGTATATCCGTTTGTGAATGTGTTTTTTGGATGATAAAACATAATCTCAAAGCGTTGGAGAACGCTTTTCCAAGATGAAGCGTTTCAAGCGCAAGTGTGCATAGGGTTAATATTAGCATTTGTGTATTTCATAAAGGAATCTGCACGTTATTCCTGATTCCAGTTACTTGTAACATGTGAATATAAGCGTGTGCGTATACGCATGCATTCCATAGAATCATTCACAGGGTTAAAAAAGTTCCATACAGTACGGTAGTAGTAGTAGTCAGTAGTGCCAAGGTGAACCTGCCTACGCATATTTTTTATTTGGTGTTGTTCTATATTTTCATATCATGATTATCATGCTTCCTCTATGTTTCGGATTGATTCGATTTTTCCGAAATTAAATGTATAACAAAAAACAACAATACAAAATTGGTTTGTCTTTTTTTATTAACTAGTCAAAGAAAATTTATTAGATAAACGTTTTAACAGAATCTTGTACAAAAAAGTAACATAAGCAACGAGTACAGGCTGTACAAAGAAAAGGATAGGAATTATAGCCTTTATAACATACACGGTACGAGTTTCTCATGGAACAAATGCCACAATGATCCCATGCTGGTTTAAATCTTCATTCATGCATTATATTTTAGTTAATTATTGAAGCTTATAATAATTAGTTACTAATTATGTGGTAGGAACTCAAAAAAATGAATTTGTCTTTTTTCAAGGATGCACTTATCGCACTTAACAATTTAAGTAAGTTCGTAAATATTGTAGTTGCTAATCGTTATTTTAACAATGTTCTAATTTCTTACACATTAAAATGCAGTAGAAAGACAACATTCTACCGTCGAAAAATTTAAGAAAAAGATAATTATTAAATTATCTATAATGATTCAATTACTAACAATATACTTAACTAACTCACGAAATTATAATATACAGGTTTAAAGAGATGCTGATTAAACTGATTAGATGCATGCATGTCTTATTCATAATCATAGTCATTGTCCATGGGACTAGCTGCTACCGTTAGTTGATAACATTGATTACTTTCCTTAAATCAATGACTTTTCAAACAAATTGCATGCTAATGACACTTGGTTCAAATGTAGTATGAGTAGCTCTTAATTAACTAAACAAAACTAAAATTTATCCCTTTAACTAAAACTGCAACCCAATAATAAAAATTTAACATTACATTAATACTAATCTTAAATGTTAGTAAGATTTTTATAAAACGATATTACATTAAAAGAATTCCAAAGCTATAAAATCTAAGCACTCTTTCAAACACAATAACAATAATCCAGGATACTGATACAGAGAGTCAGCAGGTAGTAAAAGGAGAAGGAAAGTAACAATGTCTACTTTCTATCTACTGCTACAGACTTACTACTAACTAAGCGCTCTAACTGGGAAAGTTGACTCATGACTCACTGTCCCATTCAACTTTCAGTTTCTAAAAGGAAAAAAAACTGAGATATTTAAAACGCTTATTACTTTGTCTATGAGACTAGACACTATTGAGATTGAGACTGCTCCTCTTTCACTGGACTTAAACGAGCTGACTGTTCTTTCTTTTCAACAATATTTGGATTTGAGTTGGCAAGACGCTGCAGCTGTTGACCTGACCTAGTACCGTAACAAATTGGTTGAATTACTGGTGGCCTAATTACTTTTGGTGGCTGAGGGAATGTTAAGATAGGAACAAATTGCAAGCGCTCAGGGTTCTGTTTTTTGATAAGGTTCCGCATGCAGTTATAGATCTCCTCTCTCATGATTTCCCAACGCGTTTTTCTCCACTCTGCTAATGTTCCCCGTTCCATAGGAATGTCAAATGATGGGATGGGCTGTTTGAAGAAGCATTCTAAATAAGCAAGAATAAAAATGCCACAGTCAAAGGAGTTTGGTTGCTGTGGAACATTTGGCATGAGGCCTCGCATCATATTTTTATTAAAAACCCGTTCCACCTTGTTTTGAACCTAAAAAGAAATAAGTGAAATAACAATAATTAGATCCGACTTCATTTAACATCATACATTTCATTCAACTACATAATTTATAATAAATATAATTATGAATAACTTATTCCTCAGAATAAGTATTTTCGTACTTTAAACTCGACTGTGAGATACTCTCTCAGCGTGGAATAAACTTGACTCCGTGCTTTCCTTGCTTGAGGGTCTGAATATAATGTTTCCGCTAGAGAGTCTAGTATCAATATGCACGGCTGCTTAATTCGAACTTTGGAAGTGGCTTGGTTAGTGAGATCCAGATTTGGTACGCCATTCACCGTTTGTGAAGTGGAGACTTCTGGTTGAGAAGAATCTGTATCAATTTAGTAACAGAATAGTATTAAATTATTGCTACAAAACAATGTTTACAGCACCGAATAGCATCATGCTTTGTTTTAAAAATTGCTTCATAGATCCAAGCTTTACCCTTACCATTGCCTCGTCGTTGATTGTAATCGGGTATAGGTTCTCCTGTCTCCAGATTGTGAACTCCCATTAATCCAGGAAAGCAGATAACTGCCAGGAACCAGTGGTTTCTACATAGAAAACCATAATAATAATTAACATTGTTTGTTGTAATTAATTGTTTTCTTAAATCAAACAACTCACTTTTCATTGATGGGAATGAAAATGAAATCTTTTTTAAATATATCCACATGCTTGGTCCATCTCTGGACACGGGCATGACGTTTCTCAGCTTTAGAAAGGCTTGGATCTTCTTGACTACCAGCCCTGGATTTCTTATTTGTCAAAGACTTATAGAAGTATGTAGAGAACATATATGTTCTTGCTCTGTCTGCTGGGCTAAGAACTTCATGCTCGACATACCGCATCCAAAAGTCCAGTATCGAGTCATTTATAAATTGCTCGACTGTCAAACACACTACATCATTCTGACAAATGGCCACTCCTTGATAATCGAGCAGTCTGTAATAGCAAATAATGGCCATTAAGGTGACAAAATATATTTTCAACGTCTCAGGTTTTAAAAGCCTTTCATATATAAATCCACTTACACCATATTGACCATATGATCCACTTTTACCGGTTCCACATTAGTTGTCACATGCATTCCTCCTTCATGATTCGGAACATCTAGCAGTGAAATACACAGCACGTCATTGCTGGTCACTTCCATCTGTTCCGCTTCAGGTGTCTCAGGAGTTACTTCTTCCGTATTCAAATTGTACTCGACTTCATTCTGGTACAATTCTACCTGTTCCGCATCACCTGTGCCAAGAATCTCTCCTTGTTCCATTTTACTATAATTTTGCAAATAGTACTGCACATCATTCCCGTTCAATTCAGCTGGTTGTGTATCCGTTGTACCAGGAAGTTCTCGTTCTTCAGTGTTCACACAATCTTGTAACAAGTACTGGAAAGTATTCCCGTCGGATTCACCTGGTTCCGTAGCAGTTGCGACAGGAATTCCTCTTTCTTCTGAATTCCTAACGTTTTGCAAAATGCATTGCAATTCTGGAAGTCCGCCTTCCATGTGCATAACTTCCGGCGAAATATCCAAGAATACATCACCATCGACTGGAAAGGAATAAAATTCTTGATCTTGATACATCTTTTCATATAATCATTTAAGACAGCCACATCTGAGTCAGTCAAAACAAAACCCGGAATAGGTCAATACAAACGTTGAATGTTGTTGGCCGGTCTGTCTTGGTCCTTGATTTGCTAAAAGTCACAAATCACAAAGACAAAATTAGGTAAGTGCATTCATTAGTACAATGACTACAAGACACAACAACTATATGTCATAGTTCATGACCTCAATTATGATTACATAAAAAAACTGAATGAAAACTTCAAGCGGTATGTTGTAGTTGTAGTAACATGACATGACATACCTCTTCTGACCTCACATCCCCACCATCAACCATCACACACCAAAAGTGAAAAAAAAATTCAAACTTATTAAACCGATGATACTATACATATGACATACAACATACCTCCAATTTCCAACCTCTTCTTTCTTTACGACAATAATAATGCAATTCCGAATGTGCAACGCTGATTCAATTCTTCATCTTTGTGCAGTACACGGTTGACCGGTAGTTTTGACTTGTGACGTTGCGTCCTGACTTATGCCAATCAATTGTGCAACTACACGTTACACGTGTCAGCTTCTTTTGTCCCCAAAACCACAACCCACGCCACACTGCCTATACAAGTGTTCCAAAGCCAGCAGCATTAGCAGTTAATAGCACGTGGTGGTGGTAACAATTTTCCTTTGTTTGTGAAGCGAGTGAAATTGTTCACAGAAAGGCGATCTCACTCGTAATAATATGGCTTGCTTTTGTGTAATTTTGTGTAATAAAAGTATACTAATTTTTGTGCAATTAGAATATAAAAATATCCAAGGTTTTTTGTTTAATCCACAATCCAAAATTAGTCACCTTTTGACCTGTTGTCTATAAAAATAGTAAAAATTGTGAATTGTCATTATATCCACAAATCCGTTGGAAAAAACCCACCACGCCACTCTCAACATTGAATCTTTGAATCCCTCCAGGAGGGAACAGTGGACTCCCTCTACTACGCTACGGGCGGGGCCATGGGCGGAGTGGAGGGCCAGCATTCCTCATTGTATACATTTACCCCTAAAGTAATACCATAGAAGTAGATATACATATATAGTTAAACTAGAAGGACCGCTGTGGAGAAAAAAAATCGACGGAAGCGACTCCTTCAAGACTACGACGAGTTACTGGGGGGCTAAAATGCGCATATGCGCAGGGC
>JAQGAA010002809.1:0-11948 GCA_034696425.1 Isotoma viridis
TCAAAACGTCTTAGGTGATTTGAAACTGATATTATCATCATTCTTAGCCTTACAACAAGAATTCCACAACAACACCAGTTGAACCGAAAGTGGCCAACAGTCCCCGAACGATCACTCCTCGTGCTGCGTCAGCCAGAGTGAGCAACACCACCCTACCTTCAGCAAAGTCCCTTACTGATGAAGAAAGTAAACTTAAAAAGAGTAGAAGCAAGAGTGGTGGAAATACTCCTGGAGAAGCTCGACCCAAAAGTTCTTTTACTTCTTCTTCTGACAAAGATAATAACAAAGGCAGTTCTACCCCTCGAAGTCGACCTTCCTCAACTTTATATCAACACACTGCAAGTTCAGCTCAGAAAGGACTTGGAACTTTGTCCCCTACATCTCCAGCAGTTCAAAACACATCAAGCAGGGCTAGCCCAAGTTCATCAGCTCTTAAGACTTCACGTTCATCTACTGGACCAAGGACCTCTCGTTCTAAGGTTAGAAAAGCCTTCTCTAAATCATCGTTTTTAAATGCCCGTAAGAATTTTTTATGTCGTAGGTCTATAACTGGCATAAAACTCTCTCTAATAAGCTTCAATTCGTTGTACTAGTACACCTGACTAGCTTTATATTATAATCATGTTCCATACCTTATTAATGCTATGTGTCAAGCTTGGGGCATAGTCATATTTTCATATACGGCTCATTTCTCATTCTAATTAATTTCTTCAGAGAATGTTCGCTTCATTTGAGTGAATTCCTGCATATTTGATTAAAAATGTGTTTCATATTTAGATAATTCATTTTCATTTCTACTGAATCTACTATTCTATCTACCATTTCTACTGTACAACATAAAGCAAGGCAGTTTTATACAACAGAGGAGTAAATGTTTGCATATACTTAATTGCATCTGTCATAGCTCATGAAAAGGAAGCAGAAGAAGATGAAATATGGTTGCTCCTGTAATCTGACTTTCTGGTCTAGTTTCAATTAAATTCGTTATGTAAAAGGTCAGGGTTATTCTTTTTTCGATTTTAATGCAAATTAGCAGAACAGATTTACGATTTATTCGTGTCTTACGTCTGTCTCTCTATAAACAGAAAATTCATAGATATTCAAATTCATAACTGGAGACAACTAGTTCAAATGCTACTTTGCATAGTATTAAAATGCAAATCATGTTATGTGAGTGTTAAGTGGAATTTTTGTTGTAAGGCTAAGAATGATGATAATATCAGTTTCAAATCACCTAAGACGTTTTGAAATGTTTAAGACATGAAAATAAATTTTTGTTTGTAAAAACTCTTAAAAGCTAGTTGAGATAAGTATTTAGCAAGAATGCACGAAATGTCTACTACTAACAGTTTCAATTCTACTCGAAAATACTCACTTTTAAAGTAAACCAGAATACCAAATGCCAAGAATAATAATAATTTCCTAAAAATACGTTAGTTTTTTTAATACGCACACATTCATAGATGAAAGCCATATTATATGTTGTGTTTAGGTTTTAATGGCTCTTTTCAGCTTATCGACATCATCGTCAATGAGGCAAAAAATATCCCAATAGTGTCACACAAATAAAAATACTTTCTTAGAATTTTTCCACAAAAAAGGAAAAAAGTCTAAAGCGATTCTATTCGCGTTTTTGACTCCTTTGCGGTATTTAGTGAAGTTGAGTGTTCATAAATACATTGTATTGTGTCTCTGTCATTTCCAACTCAAGTTTCGACTTAAGTCCCCCGCAGGGAACTGGGAATTTATAAGAAAATTTTAAAGAGAAAAACGACACCCCAATAGAAAATTTCGTCTCAAGTTTAGCCTTATCCTTACTTGACCATATTGACTTCTCAAGAAATCGTGACAAAACAAAATACCGAAAATGAGATCACACATAATTTATGAAATGGTTCATTTTGGTACTTTGTGTGCAAGTAAAGAGAGAAATTGTAAGAATCACTGTGAGAGAATACTGAGAAAGTCTCCAAATGTGGTTTTGATTGCCTATAATGTTATTTCTTACTCTCTTGGTTCTTAAGAGAGTTTCAAGTTTTTCCCATATTTGGATATAGAAAGGAGATTTGGCAGGAAAGGGGAAATATGCCTACTAACAGTCTTTAGATTCTAACTTGTAAAAAACTTTTTGTGTATAGTTTCCTTGTTCACCGTCCGAAGAAGTGAAATCTCTTAAAATCTCTTTTTGTCCGTCGCCACTTCAGATCAATCGCTTCGAATGAAGAGAGTACTTATCTTTAGAGAATAATACACGAATTGTGGCATAGACTTGTACGTGGTGGTGTCAAGTCGAATATACATTACTTCTCTTTTATTCACAGGAGAATGTACATATGTACTTTTAGTTAGTTTGAGAGAAAAACTTGGTTAAGTTCTTTCAGATAGAAATACTATAATGGGGAAATCAAGTAGACTGGAAGTTCGGAACTTCATGATGCAGAACATTTGGCTGGTTGGTTTCTGGTCGTGGTAGATATAATTCATACGGGGATATAAGTTGTCTCACTTCCTATCGTTCTTGTAAATTTTTTCTAACCAATAGAGCACATTCTCAAAGGATCTGTTACCCATTAAGGGCATTTTTGTATGGTCGTTATTGAATGTTAAAGGACGAGGAATCTACTAGAATGTCAAATAGTTGAAGATATGTAGTTGATGCAAATGTCAAACAACGGAAGACGGATGTGGGAAAAGGAATGCAATTTTATTGAATATTGAGAATGCTGTAAACATTTAGGAAGGAGGTCACTTGCCTACATCATCAGCATCCTCGAAAGTGCATGTCGCTTGCTAAAGATATTTAGATAATATTGACCTTGTATTAGAAAAGGGATATATGGTCAAAATGTCAGAGCTGCTGGGAATAAGCTTGACATTTTTATGCATACTTTTGCTTTGAAGTATGAATGATGTCCGGATAGTCATGAATTGGGTTCGTAAATTTCATCAAATGACACCAGAAATGTCATCCAAATCTGAGGTATATCTTTTGCATTCATTTTATTTTAAGTACCGTGAAGAAAACAGTTTTGTAAGTTCTTCAGTTCTTGCAACTGGTATGGTTTTTGGCTGACAAATGTTTACTTCTGTGCTTTATCTGTCCCAATTCATTAGAATTTCATAGCATTGATCTTCTTTCGCCTGGAGTTGCTTCATAGGCAATGTTTGTATTAGAAAATCAGTATAGTCTTTGATTTTTTTTGGTGAAAGCACATTGAACCAAAATTTTGCAAAAGTCTGCTATACGGAGCGTATTTCCTAAATGGAAGAACAGAGTCAATCTTGTATCTCGTTTCCCAAATTTCGGATTCGGTGCCTGTTGTGGTTTCCTTTCTATTCTTTGCTCTTTTGGTTGGAAACATACGTATATGACTAGAACCAATGAATATTTTTTGTTTGGTAGACATCAGAACCAGATGGTCGACGCCTGTATTTCCATTTCATTGCAGACCTTTTTTTCATAATAATATTTCTATTTCCTCTAGTCATGGGCTCTAGATTTTTATTCAGAATGAGTAGGTACTAAATTAATCTACGGATGTAATTTAATAGTGGTAGGAAGGACGAAAAATAACTCGGGAGTTGAGAGTTTAGCACATTAGTACGCAAATGAGGCTGAAGCTTAAAAGATGCAAAATAATTTAGGCTTTGCATGTTTTATTTCTGTGTCATTCCTCCCTTTCTTTCAGTGACAGAATTAAGAAACCTAAAGTGTAAGAAAGGGTTTGTAAACAAGAGACGTTCTAGCTTCTACGAACCTTCCTATAATATTACAGTTTCAGTAGTAAGGGGGTGTATTGAACCATGTGGTTCTTCTAAAGGGAAAGTCTTGAATATAAATCTCAAATGCCAAAAATTATGCTCGAAGGTAACAACGCACACATGTGCGTGTTAAGAAAAAACAGACAGGCACACGACACAAGTTAAATAATTTATGAAGTATAGCCATTCGAAACCCAATTCAGGCCAAAGAACCCTCTTGACCATTGGAATTTGAATTTCTACATAGTTAAGGAGAGTCTATACATTTCTCCATTCGATCGAAGTGGTAAATGAATGAGTACTTGATATGCAAGCTGGTTGTTTTATCACGATGAGCTATGTTTCTCTTAAAAATTTCATAACATTTCTCAATAGTAATAAGCCAAAACCAACACTAAGCAGGCACGTATTTTATGTAGTTGAGTTGCAAAGCCAAAAATATTCTGAATTTGCTTGCTAGGATGGGGAATGTAAGTGAAAGCAGTGTGTTGTTACTCGGTGAGTGAAATCTACTTCGCAAAATATCGATCCGCTTTCTCGGGGTAACCCGCAATATACAAGCCAAGTTGCTATGCTGTTATTATAATAGGCCTTTTTGCAAAACAGCAAAGCTAAATTACTTCTATGTAGCTATTTGTCCAATCTAATCTAAAAGCTTTAGGACACTCTGTTTAGAATATAATATTGTTAAGATTAAACTTGTTTTCTGTAAATGTGTACTGACTTATCCACTTATCACCATGATTGTCACAGAGGGACTAAGATTTTTTTTATTTGTAGCTATAATTTCTTAGCTTTATCTCAATATAGACCATAAAGCTTGCAGGTATCTACGTGGAATGAAATGCAAAAGTAATTAAGAATAAGTAACCAAACTAGAGTAGCGGAAGTTTATTAAGGGCTTGGTTGTTTTTCACATGGAAGGGTTAAGAAAAGATACTTACTAACTGTTACTGCTGAATGCAAAAGTAACTTGAGAAATGGTTACAAGGTAAACGGATAAAAGGGTAAAGCTGAATTTACAAAGAATTTGCAAATGGTCTACTGCCTTGGTTAATAATGGCAGAATTTATGTAATGACAATTATTGTTAACTTTTCTCTCGAAAGAATAACTTCGATTATTAATAAATGTCTATAAATATACTGTTTTGTGTAATATATTAGATAGACACTTGAATATCTTTATTTCAGAAAGAAATAGGAATCACGGTACATTTGCTGGTGGATCGTTCTCCATGAACTTTCACCAACCCACATCATCGTATTATTTGCTTTGGTAGGAAAGTGACTCAAGAAAGAAAGAGTGGAGTTACTAAAGTTGTGCAGGGCATAGAAGTAGGTATGACTCATCCTGTTCCTGTCTTACGAAACGCTGTTGGAGCGTCTATTGAAAACTAGGCAGACTAATCTTAAGAGAGTGAGTCACCCTCGGAAATTGGATTTATCTATAAGTGTTGCCTATACATATCATTCTCCGATATTGAGTTTTTTATAAGGCCCAAGGTGAAGGGTACTGCTCTCTTATTGTGAGTCATTCCAGATATTATTATTAACTGTCAGGCCAGGACTCAGACTGAGCATTGCAGGGTGTATTCGTTTATATAAAATAAATTCTATCTGATAGTTGGGATAATGTTACATCTATAACAATGCTTATTATGATGACTAAAGGACCTTTGTATCTCCTTTAGTTTTAGCTACAATACAAAATGAAACAAGAGGGATTCATTGATCTGTCTGCACGGGCAACGAGGGAGTGATGTCATCCTGTCATGTTATAAAAGATTGTGCTGTCATTCCTATAGATCCACAGCGTTTTTCAATGCTGAGTGTTTCAATTTTTGGCGATTTAGTTGAATAGAGAAAATTTTTGGTTTTTTATAAAATTTCAAACCTGTTTTCACACCCCCCTAATCCCCGCTTGAACTATTCCACAATCTAACTGTAATTTTTGCTATACTTATGTAGTTTTAAGGATCATTTAAGCAATTTGCTACTAAAAACTCCCAGTGAAAAAATGGTTTTTTAGTTTTTCATAGTTGCACCAAATTTCATGCCTACCGTCGAGTTTTGATCTCATCTATGTGTTAGCTTGACATCTTGTATCTGAATCTGCCTTTAAAGTTCTGCAAGTGCATTACTCTTTAGGAACTTTTTTTCCCTATAGATAAAATGCTCTATTTCAAAGGTCAAAAGGTACAATGCTTACAGTTTAGTTTTTCCTTATTTTTATGTGTTCCATAATACGGATGAATGATTTAATAGAAGCTGAAAGTTAGACAGGAACTTCCAGGAGATTTGAATACAAATAAATTGCATTTATATGACTGTCAGCCCCAGAGACTTTTGTTCAATCGTGAATCCTCATTGAAATTATAGACCACCAATAGACTATTGCATCTTATATCATACGATACCATGAAATAATATTAGCTTCTGGAAATAACATTTTATTTATGCTGTTTGTAGTCTTAATAAAAAGTGATAAATCATCTTTTCTCTTCACACAGTCCATTGTGACTAATGCAGATTTATTATTTTTTCTCCTTATTCCATAGAACACTACAAAATTTACAATGATGTACAAGTTGATTGCTTAATTAAATTCAGCTCTGATTTCATTACTCCGTGGTTGGGCAACCTGCCAGTGATGTCAGACTCACCTGTTTCATGTTTCCAGTTGTACCTGTCTATCAAGACTTTTCTGCTGTATATGGTCAACTATTTAGTTCTAAAGACACTCCTTGTTTTGCTGTGATAACAATCATTTGAACTTTTGACCTGCTGCTAGGTGCAAAAATAATATGCTCATCGTTTATGTGGGGGATTTATACTCGGCCTAATTTGTAAATTGTTAGTTAAACAAAAGTGGCCTTCTCTGGAGTGTAGCTTGGCATAAATAATTCTCGTAAAATGGGGGTAGTAAGTAATAATAATGAAAATGGACTTTCGTGTGTTTGTTCATACTGTGTACTCTGTGTGCTTTCACTTTTTGTTCTTACTTTCCTCGCCTAAAATAATTTATGCGTCATGTACTCTACTAGAATATCCGCCTTGAACAGAATATAATACAGAGTACGTAATAATAATAAAATTTTATTATCAAACGAGGACATCGTTCCAGTATGTATTTTCACATGCGAAGCAAATGCCATGCCACCCTGATCTTATAAGAACTCTGAACTAAACCATTCGTACATTCGTATTGCTTCCAACATGGAATATGAAGAACAGGCAGAGTACTGTTTATACAGGCCCAGCCTAATTTTACTATTTTTAAAAAGTATAGATTGTGTTTACCATATTTAAAGAATTAAACGCCCTGTTTCCTGTTCTTTTTCAAATTAAACAGCATAAATTAAATTTCTGGGCAAAGTTTTAATTGTATGCTTTAGATATACTTTGAAGTTTCATTATGCAAGTCATGTATAGTTAACGGAGGCAGTTCTAATCTAATTTTTGTGCAAAATCACGTTTTGCAAAATACTATCAGTGTCAAGAATATTTAGTACTCGCAGACTTTACTTTCGAACAAACTTGCAAAAATTTCTGACCGAGCGGAGCCAAAGTTGCATAATTCATAAAACATTAAGAAAAGACGCCGAAAAAGCATTTATAGGGAGGGGGGTCTAAATCTAAAACAACGCAGAAAAAAATATTATTAAAAGACTACATGAACTGAAGTACAAAGTTTCCGCTAGCTTAGCTAGCCTGGACAATAAATGTGGCAGACGAAAGCGAAAAAGCGATGTTTTGATGATTTATGTAAACGTTGAATGTTGGGATAAGGATAACATCAAAAAGATTTGTATCTCTTGTATTGTATTTGTAAACTATAAACAATATTTCATTAGTAATATAAAGATTTCTTTGTTTAGAAATAGTTACCAACAAGAATGATTATAGAAAATCGTTTGGAAATAGCCCATTTTTTATGAAGATTGATTGACATTTAGGGGCTTGGAGAAGTGCCCTTTTCCAATTTCTGCTAGATCGAGATGAGAGATAAGTTCCTGTAGGTGGGAAATGTTTCTAGGAAATAATAATAATGATAAAACTGTTTGCAAAATTAACTTGTCATTCATCAATGTCAATCTCGCCTTCCCATTATATTATGCAGGTCGATTAAGAACAAAGTGTAACAATAAGGCAATAAGGGCTGCTGCTGCTAAAATTGTAGAATTACAATTCCCGATCCACTTTGTGTAGCTTACTTTTAAGCTATAGAATGCTGCTGGTTACATAATTTTCCTGCATTTGAACACTTTTCATCCATGGTCAGTAGTAGTAATTAGCTGGCTTTATTTGCATTTCAACTCTTGTTTCTGTTTTACTATCAGTAAAAATTGTGAAGCTTATTTTTATATTAACTTGATTACAAATGATTTATAAAGGCTTAAAAAAGTTTATTATTCACTGACTGCAATAAACTTTAAGTAAACTTACATTGCTAAATTCTAAAAGTAAAATATAAAAAATGCACCATCGTATTTAGTTTTTAAATGCAAGTAGTAGTAGTAAATAGTAAAATAATCCCATTTAATTTCCTAAAGTCGCATTACGTCATATTTACTTTTAGTTTAATTTGTTTGCTAACATCCAAGCTCACAAGCTATTACAATCAGTTTCAGTCAGTCAGTATGTCTGTAAGGCAAAAGCTGAAGTCAATGCTAAATAATAGTTGTTATTTATACGAGATCAGTTGTGCAATCTGCAAGTTGTTAAATCTAGCAAAAGCTTTAGGCAGAGGCGCAAACAAAGTGCATTAGTGATCATCATGACAGTGTAGTACAAGTACAAAGCTATGTAAAGCTGACCCTGATGCCACGATGATGATCATTCATAATAAACATAGAATTTATTTGCACAAATTATCGCTTCCACTCAACTCTTTATTGTTTGAGAAGATTCATGCTGGAAAGACTATTATTATTATTTTTATTATTATTATTAGTGCTAGTCAACTGTATTAGTATGAATGTAAACTTATGAATGTGAACAGATTTGATGAAGCATGTAATAATAATAATGAGCTTTCATGGTCCATAACACTGGAAGAGTTGCTAACTGCAAACATCCCACCCAATATAATTAAAAGTAAAGTGTATGTACTGAAAATTGTACTTTCTATTATGTAATTTCAAATGATGATGCGATATAATAATGCGGGGAGAGAAACAAGGGGCCGGCTTTTGTATACGTAGCAAAACGCTTAGCATCATCGGTTGTGTTATTATTTCAAGTTGGATTGGAAATGGCTATGTGAGTTTTAATTTTGATGATGATGTTCTCATCGTGATGGTGATGATGATTGAAATGGAATGGATTTGAATAGAAAGCCTCTGATGTGAGACTTTCCACATTTGCTAGTTCATATTCGGTTTTTCAATTGGCGAGAGTGGATGTGACCATTTGTTCGTTATTGTGTGAGTTATTGTCATAAATTAAAATCAAATTGGTTTCTCACGGAAAAGAGCAACACGTATTCTTTCTGTTTGGTGATTGAGATTTGAAACAAGGATTCTACTTCCAGTTCATAACTTACCTTCCGTCCAGACAGGTACTTATAGACTGCACAAGTATTTATATTTTACAGATAAAAATAATAAGAGTTTTGCTTGCGAAAATTAATTAATTTTTGATGTTTTGGCAAATTATTAGAGATATACTGGGTATTTTTAAGCTAAAACTGGGATTTTTTAACTCTACTGCTCTGAAAATTGCAAACATATTACTTTTTAAAACATTCTTGCTTAAATAAGTTAAAAGTATCTGAAATTCATTCAAACTGGATAAATTTAAAGAGCTCGGAAATCTTAAGTTTCATTGGATTAATTATTTCGGGGTAAGATATGCGTTTGCTTGCTTTCGAGACTTCATCCAAATTTGAGAAAAGGCGAGGAAATGATGTGTATTTAAGTTTTTAAGACCATGAAAATATTATTTTGTGGCTGGTGTGGTATTATTATGTGAGTGAAAGGAGTGGGTCATTTATTATTGATGTAATGATCTGTAAATAGTTTATCATTCCAGATAGATAAGGCAGTTCGTAGTTGGTAGCAATGAAACTGGCAGTAACTGATAAGGTTGAGGATATCTCATAATTCATTGTCAAAGACATTCCCGTGTGCGTGCCAATTTTTTCATGTCAAATAGCTACACAACAAAACCATTCACGCCAAAGGTTTTGCTAAATGTGAATTCTGTGCATTTTTAAAGTGTTTTTACACATGAAATTGCCATCACTCAAATTGTAAATTGAATTCAAATCCTTATTTGCAATATGCTTATGGATTTTTAAAGTATTTAAAACTGCAGGAGGTAAACGACTGTAACGAATTGGCAATGATTTCAAATGAGAATAAGAACATGTCTAGGTTTAGCATTAATATTGGATAACTTTATTTGTATCTGATCCTGCATTATTTACAATTCATTATTTATGAAAGGAGTAAGTTGGTAAGGTGTTGAAGAATTGACCAAGGTTATAAATCAAACTTCCTCTTACATTTTTAAGCTTGAGCACGAACAACATATTTAATTTATTGCCACATTGGTTAAAAAATTAAACTCGGGATGCGTACGAAAAGGTGTGTTCAAGTCTGACTGGCTTGAACGAGTGCAAGTTTTTATTACGAGTTTGTTGATTTATTTATTTTCTTATGACTTATTGAAGACCTTACAAGCTAAAAGTATAACCGAGATGTTTATAAATATTTACTAACTATTTAGTTAATATAGTTAGTAAAGTAAATAAGTAAAAGTTAAATAGGTTAAGGCAAAGCTAAGATAATTGTGTATGTTACTATCTTAAGAGAATATGACATTTTGACATAATTTAATTAATTTTGATTGAAATAAAGTAAAGTCTTGTGAATTTCAGATGGGTGATTCAGCCGCAAGTGGAGCTGGTGGGGATGTAAAGCCAGCTACCTTACAGGATCAATTTGCTGCATTTAGCCGTTTTGGTGATACTTCCTCAGATGGAAAGCATATCACCTTGAGCAATAGCGACAAATGGATGAAGCAAGCTCGTGTGATTGATCCAAAGAAGATTACCACTACGGATACTTCCATCTGCTTCAAAAAGTTGTTTAAGTAAGCAAACAAACACTAATCAGTGTATATTTTTTTAATATAGCCCGTTCAATACTTTATATGTTTTGTATTATGATTTGGTTTTAAAAGGACTACCAAGAAGGTGTCACTTGAAGATTTCAAGAAGTATGTCGAAGATCTAGCAAAGAATAAAAAAATCGAACCACAAGAAATCTTTGACAAACTGACCAACTGTGGACCACCAGGTCTTTCATCTCATGTTAAAGCGGCTCATGTAGGAGTTGTGGAACGACTGACGGATACTTCAAAGTACACAGGCTCTCATAAGGAAAGATTTGACTCTACTGGTAAAGGAAAAGGAATCGATGGTCGAAGAGATGTTCCTGATGGCTCTGGGTATGTGTCTTCATTCAAGAACAAGTTGGATTTGAACAAGGATTCTAAGGAAGATAGTCCTAAATGCAGTGGTACTACAAGTCCAGCTCCACCAGCTAAGGAAGCATCTCCAACTCCAGCCAAGTAACAATCCCCTCAGTCATCAGTACATACCTTTCCGTCATATTTAACTTCAATAACATACACATACAACAATCACCTTTCCTTAAATAATTCAATGAAAGAGTATAACTTTAATTTTGCCATTACAAATAGTAAATAAAGATGCATAAGTAATCTGATCTGGTAGTAATATAAAAAATGAGTTAAAAGTAATCCAGCCATACTATCTATCAGCCTATTATCTATATTACAACAAAAAATTAATAATATTAATTATTATGATTTTAATTGTTGTGCTGTGTGGAAGTATCAAAAAGCTTGCGAATCAATGAAATGTAGCAAGTTCTAAATAAACTGATGATGATTTATCAGTGCTTTAGCTTTACACTAATTTATTAAGATTATTGACAAAGATTTGATTCTCCAGTGAAATTCTCTTTGAGATTTCACACAAATTCCATTTGATGTAAAATTTCTATTCATTTTATTACCTATAAGGAACTAAACCGTTGTTTTAATTAGTGACTGCTTATTCCTCAAGGCTACTTTTGACTCATTGATCGATATAGTTTAATTAGAGGTAGTTTTACAAGCTTGTGTAGTTATATAGTTTAGTTAAACCTAGAAC